>CACRXP010000360.1:483463-543296 GCA_902702965.1 Spirometra erinaceieuropaei | reverse complement strand
CTGGTGTCCTTTTCGTATGCACTGGTTGACAAAGTTGCGCGGGTAGCCATTGGCTCTCATTACCCGTCGAAGATATTGTAATACAGCAACCTTGTCTGCGAATGTCTCTGATGATGTGTTCGAGTAAGAATCCGAAACGTCAGGCAAATAAACTTCTTGTCCCAGTGATCGCATTTTCATCTTCTATACTGAACTTTGTTAATCGCCCAAATAAACGGGGAGCGGTCCTAAATGTATGTGATTTTGGGCGCTTTATGGGTTCATGCAGTCTATTGCTCACAGTTATTGAAAGGGTCAGCGGTCCAAGTGAAGATGGAGACGAGTATCAATGGGGTAACAGCTGGCACTGTTTTAGTAGCCTATCTTTAAAATATCCGACTTCGTATGCCACTGCGATGAAAATTTCCAAAAGACTCTGAATGTATTCTGCAGTTAAAGTGAGGTTGGAATTCGAAATAAGTGAACATAATAGTTGCAACTATATTAGCATATTCATAGTGTCCAAAACAAAAACATATGAGGAACTCCTACGACTATATCTCCTTTACTTGCATTTATCCACCTCAAATACAGCTATTTTCTGCAACCTGAACGAGGTAAGTTTGACATGAAGCTTTTGAAGTTTGAGACGCAAAATCAGAATTTTAAAACGTTGCACATCCTCAATAAACGACAGAATTCACAAGAATATCCACTGGAATTATGCAGAATACGGTCCTGCTAAGGGAATACGATGGTTTTGACATGCAATAAACCACGTGTAGCAAGGTTTGTTTTGCAATTCACCATGTACAGCAAGTATTAAACGTCGTTCTGGCATATAGAAACCGCCCTCAGTTCAATCCCGTATCTCGCTTTTGTATAAATTTGCTGGCATTTTGTATTCCACCTGGAAATTTAATTAATTTAAAAAAGCACTCAGCATTTTATTACCAAGCATGTACATTCGTGTAAACACATGAAAAATATCAACAAAGCCTTATCATGTTTACCTATCTGCAGTGATGTTTCAAACCATTGTAGTTTCGCACTATACATTACGAAACTACCTGTTTATTTCAGATCAGGTGACTGATTTGTCTAATTCGAACACAACTTTGGACAGGGGGCACCGTCCTGAAATTGAACATTGTCCTATAATACCAAAAATAAGTAAATAATATAGGCACAAATCTGTTGCGCCATGTTCCTTAATGACGATTCACCCAAATGCGCATTTACCGGTACTCTCATTCTCGTGTTTGCATTATTTAATCTAGATGCACAATTTACAAGCAAGAAAAGCGGTATCGCCATGTAATTATTATTTAGAAATAGCGTAGTAACTCACTGAATCGACTTCTCCGGTCATAAAAACACTAAAAATGGGGATATATTAAGAAATCTACTTTGTCTCCATCATAACCGATACGTAGTCCTTTTTTGAAAACTAGGCCACCGGAGGCGGGGGCAGTTATCATCAACCAATAACAATAGTTCCAAAGAGATTTTGGAGGATGATTCTTGACATTTTATTAACATTTGTGAGTGTAAACGCCCGGGCGAGGCATGAAATGGAACAGGGCGTAACGCAGTATGCAATAACTGTCAACCTTTGGTAGAAAATACTCCCGTACTTTCTCAATGGTGTCCACATGTATGCACTTCAAACATCAAAAATCAGACTTGTCGTATTTTGAGCAAACTAACAGGCTTCCGGAAATAAGACAAGGCAAGTCTTGTAAACTGTTATTTCTTTATTCAACTTAGCCAACTTAAAATTTAGTAGAGCGACCCCCTGCTCGAATGAGCATCTATTTTTAATGTTTGAAACTTTCGATAGGCCTGGGCGTCAGGAGGCCAGCACGACTGTGGCGTACGTCTAAATTGATGATTTAAAGTAAAGCAGACCTATGCGATGTATGCCTCGCCTTCCTGGACTCACACCGATCATGTTGAGAATGGAACACTTAGCTGGATGATGGAAGTTGTCTTATGTTGCAGTCGAGGGTACTATGTTACAATACGGCTGTACGTTACAGACACGGCCTAGCGCTAGATGCTCAACTTACAAGAAAGAAAAGCGGTATTTCTACGTAGTTCCTATTCAACAAAAGTCTACAAACTGCGGAGAAGAAAGACTTATTTCTAAGACTACCTTTTCTAGGAGACGCAGCAAGCCAATTAGTGAGACGACGTCTCAGGACAGCTATCGCGAGTGCCTTACCCGCGTCGAACTTGCGCGTATTCTTCGCAAATTCCCCCCCCCCCCTACTACGGTTGGGGGGCAAAGACCGGCTGCCGTTACAGGCCACATCCATGTGCATTTATTCATTTACCTGCTTCTGTGGAGCGGGATATACTGGCAGTATAACCAGGCGTCTGGAAAAGAGAATACGCGAACACATGCCTGCCTTGCTAGGTAGAGGTGAACAGCATTCGATTTCGAGTTCAATTCTCGCACATCTAATCGATACGAACCATCAAACCGACGCTAAAGAAGCTTTTAAAGTTATCTACCGGGCACCGGCACACTATTCTAAAGGCCTGCGCAAACGGGTGCTAGCCACAGCCGAAGCAGTGCCCATTCGACTGGCGAATCCGGCACTCTGTTGTCAGAAGACGCTAACACAAGCAGTCTGTCTGCCCTGGACAACTCCAGACGTTAATCGCACGCCGTCCCGACGCAGTGAGAGCAGTCACACGCACTCACAGCCCCTACAATCTAACCGGAACCCCTCTACTTTCCCCCCGCCCGCTCCAACTCCTTCCCCCCCCCTCCCACCCCATCTCCATCGTTCTCAACACGCTGACTCCATCATGCGGGCGGCGTGGGAACATGGAGTTCGATTTACCCAGCCCCCGAGACGCATTTATACCCTGTCGACAATTAGACCGATCATTTCCCTTGTAATTGTACAGGCCTGATGAGGAATTACCGAAAGCATATGCTTGCCAATTGCCTTTTCAATCGTAATATGGGAATTTTCGCAGAAAAGTCCAATAACACACTAAGTCGACTTTCCGGGCATACAAACCCTAAAAGTATTAACATGTTATAAAGTAAACCTTTTTTCCCCGAAATGCACGGCAAGTCCCCTTTTAGATAATTGTATACCCAAGGGCTCAAATATTACTAGCCAGAAAATATAATTCTAATGGGCGTTTGTTGAGACAGTTTCCAACACTCTGTCAATATACATGAATCGAAAGGCCAAGGCAATGTCAGAAACTAAGAAGGTTGTACTGTAATCTGCAGTTCTTGTCAACCTCTGGAAGGGAATACTCTTACACTTTCCGAAATAGTGTCAATTGGAGTGTGCGTCGAGCGGTAGGAGTTTTTTTATTTTTAACAAACCGGCAGGCTTGTAAACTGTACAATTATTTGTACCACTGACAAGAGTCGATATGAATGTCTGAGCCGAAATCCCTCAGCTACTGGAATAATTGCATAATATTTTAAAAAAAAAACTAAAACAACAGCCTGTGGTATACAATTGTGTGATTATTTACCATATTGACAACACAGGCGCTAGTTAAGAACCCAGAAACGCGTGTTTCGTCGATCCTGTGCCGCTGCCCGATGCAAGTGCGAGGGGTTCGGCTCATCAGTGGGTCCCCCAGCCTTCCTCGTGCGTTCTCTGGTATACGAACTGCGTTTTGCATTGCCTAGTTTAATTTCCGACGAAATTAAGCGCGTGTCTGGGTTGTTAACTGGTGCCTGTATTGTCAGTACGATGAACAATTACAGTGAGCGACCTATGCCATGAAATGTTGACTGAAATTCTAAAACGTGCTTTCGATTAGG
The DNA here is from genome assembly GCA_902702965.1 of Spirometra erinaceieuropaei. Taxonomy (NCBI): domain Eukaryota; kingdom Metazoa; phylum Platyhelminthes; class Cestoda; order Diphyllobothriidea; family Diphyllobothriidae; genus Spirometra; species Spirometra erinaceieuropaei. The sequence continues at coordinate 539,509 of CACRXP010000360.1, read as the reverse complement.
AAGGATTACTCAGGCGCGGTTGTGATACTAATTATCTTGCGACATAATCGTATAGTATTTAGGACTCGGCAGGATGTCGGCTTTTAAACACACTGCTTTTTAATCTCCCGAAAAAAACCTTCTTGATAAAACAATGACTACTTAAGTAGCATGCATTCTTCTCATTGATTTTCGATGGCCTTGCAAATTCAAATATATCTTATAGAAACCAAAACAAAATACGCTTCCACTCAGAAAATTAATAGCGAATCACGTCTTCTTTATATTTTTCATTCAAGGAAGGAGCATAATTAGGTTTTAAAAAAGTTTTCCACTTCCCGAATAATTTTGAGCCAGATCTGCCATTGCATTAGCGTTAAGGATTTCAATTTACAAGGTGCATGCTTTCTACGTAAGGAAAATCACATATTCCTATATGCTTTTAGAAAGATACCATATAGAGTTTTTAAAATTTTGCAATGGATCCGGACTTGTTTTACATTTCACGAGGGGCTGTCATAAACGGCCAGGTATGATGCTATGTGAATGGACATTGCGCGGTCTTAAAAAATCTCTTGATTAGAAACTTTTTCAAAACCTAATTATACTCCTTTCTTGAGTACAAAGTATAAAATGGACGTGATTCGCTACTAATTGACTGAGTAAAAGCGCATTTTGTTTTAGTTTCTATAAGATATATTTGAATTTGCAGGGCCATCGAAAATCAATGAGAAAAATACATGCTACTTAAGTAGTCATTTTTTTTACCGAGTACGTTTTTTTCAGGAGATTAAATAGCAGTGTGTTTAAAAGCAGACGTCCTGCCGAGTCCGAAATACTATACGATTATACCGCGCCTAAGCAATCCTTCCTAATCGAAAACACGTTTCAGAATTTCAGTCAACATTTCATGAGAGAGGTTATTCACTGTACAAAGTTGTATATTACTTGCTGCCTGTTGAATGTTCCTGAATATTACACGATTATTCCGCAGTATCTGATGGATTTCAGCTCAAATATTCTTATTACCTTTGGACAGTGCCCAAAAACGATTTGCTCTGCGAAATTTACTCCACGTTCACGCCTTAATTTCCCCTAAAATTAAACAAGGCTAGGTCTGTACACTGTTATTTCTTTATTAAGCCCAATCGACTAACAGTCTACTTGTGAGACCCTCTGCTCTCGTGAACCTATATTGCGAATGCCTCGACAGTTCGATGATGTTCAAGCAGGCTTGCACGCCTGTGGCTTGCGCTTAAGTTAATGATTTAAAATAAAGCAGACGTGTGTGATGTAAATCGCCTTCCTGGACTCACACCGATCAGGTTGTGAATAGAACACTTAACTAGATGATGGAATTTGCCGCAGTCGCGGACAAAATGTTACAAAAAAGGTGTGCGTGACATACACGGCCTTGTGCTTGAAGCGCAGAAGATCAGATTTCCGCGATGCAGATCTTGAATTGCACACCCTGTCGTGTAGTAAATACCATAATATGAAAGATTAATTGCATCTTGTCACACAGAAGCGCGTGCTAACGCTAACTGCAGAAGTTATATAATGCACATAATAGCACTGGGGTCTCCGTACACATTTGGATTCTGCTCTGGACACCATTAGCGTATTGGTGTACTTTAGATAAATTTAAAATGTAACATTAGACTAGCCAAATGGGGCAAACTATAAAATGAGTGCTACTAAATTTATCTGACTTTTACCATTGTTTCCGGATTTGAATAAATGTATTTCTTTTCAGATGTTGATAGACGGGTCTAAAATAACGATGTTGACAGCAATCAAAATGTTAGTACATAAATTCAGAGATATCTACCCCCTGCAAAGAACATGTATCATCAGATTTTCACATAGTTGTTGAAATTACTCCGCACTGAAAGAAGTACCTTTTTGCAGAATTAAAATAACAGGTTCATAGTACATAGGTGTTATGGTAGATTTCAAATACTTCCTTTTGACACGACTGCGAAACCGCGGTGCTTCCGCAGGATTCGAACTCACGACAGCAAGGGGGAAGGCCTTAGTACAGCCAAAGCTCTAACCATCTGGGCTACAGGTCTCCACCGGACGACGCGAGTATAAATACATTTGGGTCGAGTTCATCCGCCCAACCCACTGCAACGTCTGGTACCACCAAATCTGATACAGCAAGCTGACTGGCCAGGCAGGATTTCCCTAGGAATATATCAAGAGTCCACCAGATGACAATCAGGCTTACGTAATTCATAGTTGTTTTGGGAGATTTCAAATAATTTAGATGGCTAGGTCGTTGGCTGTACCAAATCCCCACGTTGCGGTCATGGGTTAGGATCCCACCGAGACACCGAGTATTCATAATTGGGCCAAAATGAAATAATTAAAAATCTGCCATAACACCTATGAATTACATAAGCTTGGTAGTCATCTGATGTACTCTAGATTTATTACTTGGGAAATCCTGCTTGGGCAGTCAACTTACTGCATCAGATATGATGGATTCCGGACGTTGCAGTAGGTTGGGCGGATAAACTTGACACAAATGTGTTTAAACTCGCGTCGTCCGGTGGAGCCTTGTAGCCCAGATGGTTAGAGTGTGCTGAAGTACTTGACTACTTGACCTTTGACAATCTTGTCACGTTTGTTTTGCTGTAGCATTTGTTTTAACGCGACGAGGACTCCGCCGCTTGTAAGCTTGGCGCCGCTTGCATGCTCTCTGGTCAGGTCGTTGAACATTTTGAATATTATTTTAATTAACATACTGGCCTTCCTTACCTCTCTCCGTTTATGAGGTTAGTAAGCCGTTGTTCTTTAGTTCGGGGGAACGACATAACGTACGTCAAGAGCGTTGGCTGTACTAAGGCCTCCCCCTTGTTGTCATGGGTTCGAATCCTGCGTAAGCACCGGGGTTTCACAGTTGTGCCAAAATGAATTATTAGAAATCTGCCATAACACCTATGTAATATAAACTTGTTATTTTAATTCTGCAAAAAGGTACTTATTTCTACCCACTAAGTGAAAATCTGATGAAAACGTGTTCCTTGCAGCGGAGAGATATCTCTAAATTTGTGTACTAACATTTTTATGGCTGTCAGCATCGTCATTTCAGACCCATCTATCAACAACTGAAAAAAATACATTTATACAAATTCGGTCCCCCGAACTAAAGAACAACGGCTTACTAACCTCATAAACGGAGAGAGGTAAGGAAGACCATTATGTTAATTAAAATAATATTCAAAATGTTCAACGACCTGACCAGAGAGCATGCAAGCGGCGCCAAGCTTACAAGCGGCGGAGTCCTCGTCGCGTTAAAACAAATGCTACAGCAAAACAAACGTGATAAGATTGTCAAAGGTCAAGTAGTCAAGTACTTCAGCACACTCTAACCATCTGGGCTACAAGGCTCCACCGGACGACGCGAGTTTAAACACATTTGTGTCAAGTTTATCCGCCCAACCTACTGCAACGTCCGGAATCCATCATATCTGATGCAGTAAGTTGACTGCCCAAGCAGGATTTCCCAAGTAATAAATCTAGAGTACATCAGATGACTACCAAGCTTATGTAATTCATAGGTGTTATGGCAGATTTTCAATTATTTCATTTTGGCCCAATTGTGAATACTCGGTGCCTCGGTGGGATTCTAACCCATGACCGCAACGGGGGGCTTTGGTACAGCCAACGACCTAGCCATCTAAATTATTTGAAATCTCTCAAAACACCTATGAATTACGTAAGCCTGGTAGTCACCTGGTGGACTCCAGATATATTTCTTGGAAAATCCTGCTTGGCCAGTAGGTTTAATGTATCAGATTTGGTGGTATCGGGCGTTGCAGTAAGTTGGGTGGGTAAACTTGACCAAATGCAATTAAGCTCGCGTCGTCCGGCGGGACCTCGTAACTCAGGTGGTTAGAGTGTGCTGAAGTACTTGACTACTTGACCTTTGACAATCTTGTCACGTTTGTTTTACTGTGGCATTTGTTTTAACGTGACGAAGACTCCGCCGCTTGCATGCTCTCTGGTCAGGTCGTTGACCATTTTGAATATTAACTTTATTCACATACTGGCCTTCCTTACCTCTCTCTGTTTATGAGGTTAGTAAGCCGTTGTTCTTTAGTTCGGGGGGCCGAATTTGTATAAATGGGGGAACGACATAACGTACGTCAAGAGCGTTGGCTGTACTAAGGCCTCCCCCTTGCTGTCATGGGTTCGAATCCTGCGTATACACCGGGGTTTCACAGTTGTGCCAAAATGAATTATTTGAAATCTGCCATAACACCTATGTAATATAAACTTGTTATTTTAATTCTGCAAAAAGGTACTTATTTCTACCCACTATGTGAAAATCTGATGAAAACGTGTTCCTTGCAGCGGAGAGATATCTCTAAATTTGTGTACTAACATTTTTATGGCTGTCAGCATCGTCATTTCAGACCCATCTATCAACAACTGAAAAAAATACATTTATACAAATTCGGCCCCCCGAACTAAAGAACAACGGCTTACTAACCTCATAAACAGAGAGAGGTAAGGAAGGCCAGTATGTGAATAAAGTTAATATTCAAAATGGTCAACGACCTGACCAGAGAGCATGCAAGCGGCGGAGTCTTCGTCACGTTAAAACAAATGCCACAGTAAAACAAACGTGACAAGATTGTCAAAGGTCAAGTAGTCAAGTACTTCAGCACACTCTAACCATCTGGGCTACAAGGCTCCACCGGACGACGCGAGTTTAAACACATTTGTGTCAAGTTTATCCGCCCAACCTACTGCAACGTCCGGAATCCATCATATCTGATGCAATAAGTTGACTGCCCAAGCAGGATTTCCCAAGTAATAAATCTAGAGTACATCAGATCACTACCAAGCTTATGTAATTCATAGGTGTTATGGCAGATTTTCAATTCTTTCATTTTGGCCCAATTGTGAATACTCGCTGCCTCGGTGGGATTATAACCCACGACCGCAACGGGGGACTTTGTTACAGCCAATGACCTAGCCATATAAATTATTTGAAATCTATCAAAACACCTATGAATTACATAAGCCTGGTAGTCACCCGGTAGACTCTAGATATATTTCTTGGAAAATCCTGCCTGGCCAGTCAGTTTACTGCATCAGATTTGGTGGTACAAGGCGTTGCAGTAAACTGGGTGTGTAAACTTGACCAAATGCAATTAAGCTCGCGTCGTCCGGCGGGACCTCGTAACTCAGATGCTTGGAGAGTTGGCTGTACTAGAGCACGGACAAGAACACGGGGAACCTCGAAACGCTAATGGTGATTTTGACTTTTTACACGAACATGAATCGCAGGTATGAGAGGTAGTACACAGTGTCTGCCACTGCAGCCAAATAATCAGCCACTGTCAGGGGAGAGAAAACGGCGGAGTTTGATAACAACCGCTTTTCCTGACCATGCCAGTTCGTCAAATGGCCTGGGAAATGATTTCGAGAGCCACACTGACTTTGTCGTAGGTTCTACTCATGAACAGAAGACGAACAGGGATAAGTCGCGTAGCGTTAGTTAATATTTGTAGATTTCAACGCACATGCTTCAGATTCGGTTGGGAAAATGTTTTCCAATTGGACTAATATAGGCTTGGCAGCCCTTGTTAGGCGCTTACTGTCGATTCCTACTTTACTTCTCAATATTTGGCTGAATAGTTTTGCCAATATTTACAAACCTGATATTTGCGGAATAGAAACAAAGCCAACTCCCCGAAATCCGGCAGAACACTTAAAAAAACAAATACTCGACCCGTTATAATCGAAAAAGTAGAAAGCAAATGTTATGTTCGAAAACATAGCATCTCCCTCCTGGAGATAATGCCACTAATGTTTTATTCCCGATCGAGCGAGTGATTTGATCTATTTAAACACAAGTAAAACGCCGGGACGCAGTTCTGTATTTCAACATTTCCCGACGTCAAAAATTACAAAATTGCCCGTGCGATAATCTGATGTTTCAACAGAAGTTTCATTTACAGGCACATCCATTAGTTGCGCTCTTACTCCAACCTACAATTCATATCGAAAAAGTTATATCGCCATGTACGGCAGGTGAGCTAACTCATGAAGTGCCAACCGAAATTCCGAAATGTGTTTTCGTTTCGAACAGAGTAGTTAAGAAGGGTTTTATAAAACTAATCGCCGTGCAGCATATTTTCGTTAAATTGCAGCTACCTCAGGGTGCCGGCCTTCAAACAATTTTCTTGTTGGCTGCATGCAGAAAAAAACTATGCAAAAAATGACGGCATATTGCTGACTCCCATTGATGTTCGATGTCCTTAAAATGTCAATTATATTTCATGGGAAGCATGCATAAAAGTATTCATTCTTCTACTCATTTGGTAGAAAATTACGTCTTTATTCAATTTTATATTTGAAGGGAGGGTTTGATTTGCTTTTACAAAACTTTTCAATCCTTGAAGTATTTTGAACCCGACCTGCCGTTACACTTGCATTCAGGGTTTCTAAACTACAGGCCGTATATTTTTCGCGTACGGAAAACCGTAAGTATCTCCACATCATTCAGAGGAGATCATATGGGGTTCATAAAATTTAGCAGTGGAGTTGAGCCTTATTGTTGACTTTCCAAGCAACGCTAGAAAATGCACAGAGATGGCGTTTTATGAACGGCTTTTCCAAGGTATTAAAATATCTCACCATTGGAAACTTTTTTACAACCAAAGCATACCCTTCCTTCGAGTATGAATTAATAGAAGACTTGTTTATCTGCCGAATGAGTAGAAGAATGAATAGTTTTATTAAATTTTCCATGAAATATAATAGACATCAATGACAAGAATGCATGCTACTCATGAAGTCATTTTTTACAGAGTGTTGTTTCTGCATGCAGCCGGAAAAAAAGTGTTCTAAAGCCGGCATCCTGAGGTAGCTGAAATCTGATGGAGATATCCTGAACGACGATTAGTGTTATAACCCTACTTAATTAATCTGTTCGAAACGAAAACGCATTTCGGAATTTCGGTCAGCATTTCACGAGTTAGCCCACCTACTGTAGTAGTTGCTGACCAAATTATAATTTTCCAATAAAATGCCTTCTGCAGCAACCAACCCCAAAATTTTAAAATTTTATAAAATGCACTCTTTGTTTACTTTGCAGATAATCTCCGTTTTCCTTTGAGTTGTATGCTCTCCAAGGCCTGATCAGTTATCATTGAAAAGTAACATCAGCCTTACTTTGACTGTCGTCGATATATCAGTCGATTATTTATAAGGTTTTAGCTTCTAACTTAATAATTTACGGCAAATCTACTATATCTATTCGTTCATGTAATTACTGAGATGGGATGCGACCACTTTCATCATCATCATCATCATCATCATCATCATCATCATCATCATCCAATATTTCACGAAGTTTCTTTGTTTAGGCTTGTACTGTGATCATCAGCCCATCCTTCGAAATCAATGGGTTCTGCCGTTGAATTCATGGTTGATCTTGTGTAGCATGAATGTGTTTGCAGTCTTGCGGTGTCACGCTATGGTATTTACAGCAAACAATCAATTTAAGGTTGCTATGGCGCATAAACAAGTTCTGAATTTATTTACGTAATTTGGGTTCGCAAATAATTTGCTTCTATACCGCCCTTTGTGAACCGTAATTTTCCTCTGTGATGGCTACTGTGACAGAAGGTTCTGTACTGATCAAAAGATTTATGGTTCGCACTAGCTAGCGGTTTTTAGCTTGAGAGCGCTGTGACGACAATAAAGAAGAAGCAAGAGAATCATACTTGTTGTTAGAAAATAACTCCCACCAACCAGCCAGCCAGAGATGGACACCATTGGTTAAGGTGAGATACCAGGGTTGATGATTTGAGAAAGAGGATAAACTCACCGCCGAAGTAATCATAACCCATCGACCCCAGGTAACAATTCGACGCCGTATTTTGCAACCTAAAGACGCCTGCTAACCATTTAAATATCAGCAATTGTCTAAAAATAGGTTGATATGATGGGGGCTGCAAGCAGGTTGGCGAAATCGGGCGAAAACTGCAGACCCGCCTAAAAGAGCACAACTCGACAAGTGGGAGACTAGACCAAAGCTCTCAACATTCAACACGCACTGGAGAAACGGGGCATACCTTCGGTCTTCAGGGAGCTGCCATCTTGATTTGAGGCAATTCACATGCAGGGGAATTAAAACTTTAGGTGTGGCTCCCAGATTCCAACCCCACCAAGAGTCATTTGGACCTTCCTGCAGCTTAGAAAGAAGTGCGTCACCACATTCATACAGCTTGAGACCAGACGATCACGCTGAACTTACTAAGGCTCTGCAGAGTCAGTCGGACAACGAGTTCACTCGACGAGAAAGAAGAACCGCCAGACCGACCGACCCAAGACAGAGGTTCAATCGTCCTTTCCCCCGACGTGGTGACTCACAAGGCACGAAACTAAAAAGACCTCCAAACATCCCTCGAAAGCCCGAGGCAGCGAGAAACGGGAAAATCGATCAGCATGCGGTCAACCAGCGCGGAAGGCAATCTCAAATTTCTGGTCGATTAAGTACATTTCGCGCCTTAACAGTGGCATGCTGACCAAGCACTCCAAGACGTCAGCACGCTAATACAACCTAGTCGGTGAGCCTATCTCATTTCTTCCAGCGGACACAACTAACGACTTCGGGATAGTAAACAACATTGCTGGCTCTGGTTCAGTATTAAATGGATTTTGACACATTCTGCGACTGGCTGAACTTACCTAAGCGATGTTCCTGTGAGGTGTGCTGCGCCTCACAGTAAAATTCACGTGATGTGCAAAAGACTGGAATCCAGCTTTTGACCTGACTCGTGTAACGTGATGACGAGACCTCATATGACAATTTTGGCGTCTGAACTGTTACGCACTTCCCCCATCCGCCTAATTACTTCCGGAAATGCAGAACGTGACTTAACTCATGAAACATCATGGGGGGCCTGATAGTCTTTTGACTCCAAGGCTATTGTGCAATATTCGTCAGTTAGTTTATTTAATTTTATCAGAAAAAGCACCTTTGATTTTAGGCAAAAATCTACATGATCACATGTCCTTGCGACCACCCATGTTAGTGCCTTTGTAAAACATAGTTCTGAGAGTAGGAGAGTAATTTAAACTCGGCAGGTCCACCTAGCGGACCATGTCGCACTTGCAAACCGATTTTCTATGAGACTTGAGCTGTAGAAATCATGTCGCGAGCAAACATGTCATTTTTAGTAAACGTGACGTGTTATTAATTTTTGAAGGTCATATTTGCAGGTCGATATTATTTAGTGCTCTACTGAGCATTGACAACGCGTATTGGCAGTCCTGCTAATACGGTCTTGCCATTTGGGAATGTATTTTAAGTAACAGCCCACCAGCGATCATCCAATGGTCATTCAAATTTTGCGCATAAGGAGAGATAGTTCTTGCAGCCTAGCTCCTCCTTATGCCAGAGTTAGAACGTCACGAAAAATGTAACGGGTTGTGCACTATGTCAGCATTCATATGGCCATTATCATATACATTTATAATTATAGGCGAAGGAGGCGGAAACGAAAGCAATATAATGAGAAAATTAAGCTTCATCGTTTGACTAAAACAGTGTCAGTATTTTAGGAAAGTAAGTACGTGGCCAAGTATATTAATTTTGTATTGTCTTTGCCGTATAGAAAAGACAGACTACGTAGAGATTTAACGACTGGATACGGTATGTAAGCGCGTTTAATAAGGCAAGATTTGGATAAAGTTCCTTAGCTAATCGACACCCTATTCGATGCTGACTTTAGTGCTGACGTTCACTTATTTAAACAATGAGGCTGCCTATTTGGCTGCGTCAGTAAGTACAGTGCGTGACCTATCTCATGAAATGTTGGCTGAAATTCTGAAATACATTTTCGATTAGGAAGGATTAATTGGTCGCAGTTGTGATAATGATTATCATAAGACATACGCTTATAACATTTCGAACTCGGCAGGATGTCGGCTTTTAGATGCACTTCTTTTCAATCTCCTGTAGAAAGCGTGCTCGGTAAAAAATGAATACTTATGTAGCATGCATTTTTCCCATTGATTTTCGATGGTCTTGGAAATTCAAATATATTTTTAGAAACCACAAACAAAAATGTCCTTTCTTTTTGTCAATCAATATAGGATCACGTCTTTTTTATATTTTGTACTTAAGGAAGGAGTATAATTAGGTTTTAAAAAAGTTTTCTGATTTCCGAAAAATTTGGAGCCTGATCATTCGTTCATTAGCGCTTAGTGATTACACTCTACAAGGTGCATGCATTCCACGTAAAGAAAATCCCATATTTTTATATGTCATTAAAGAGATATTATACAGGGTCCACAAAATGTAGCAATGGATGCGGACTATGTTATACATTTCATGAGGAGCAGTGGTAAACGGCCAGGTACGATGCTATGTGAATGGACATATCGCGGTCTTAAAAAGTCTCATAATTAGCATTTTTTTTAAAACCTAATTATACTCCTTCCTTAAATATAAAGTATAAAGAAGACGTGATTATCTATTGATTGACTAAAAGAAAGCGTATTTTTGTTTGTGGTTTCTAAAAAATATATTTGAATTTCCAAGACCATCGAAAATCAATGGGACAAAATGCATGCTATATAAGTAGTCATTTTTTACCGAGCACGCTTTCTACAGGGGATTGAAAAAAAGTGCATTTTAAAGCCGACATCCTGCCGAGTCCAAAATGTTATAAGAGTATGCCTTATGGTTATCATTATCACAACCGCGACCAATTAATCCTTCTTAATCGAAAACGTATTTCAGAATTTCAGCCAGCATTTCATGAGATAGGTCACGCACTGTATGATCCAAACAGCCAACTGCGTAAAAAGGGCGCTCAAGCACCTGCTGCCTCGATAAATATTTCCAAGAAAAATCTTGTCTTAAAGTTTTGATAAACGATTAGCGCAAACTCCATCAGTTAAAACACTGAGAATTATAAAGTATCCGCGGATATTCTAGGGACGATCTAAAACTCAACAGAGAGAGCAGTTGCCTTAATACGCACAAAATAAGACAGGATCGTCGGGACAAGAGCTTTATTAGCCTGACGTTTCGGATTTCTGCTCTAATCCATCATCATAGACAAAAGCAGATAAGGGTGGTTCATGAATATGCGGCTGCAGTAGCCATGCTACCGCATACCTATGAATATTCACGGCTCCCCCCCCCCCTTCATCAGGGATCGTTGCACGTGGCGTGATGGCCGACATTCGCGTCGCTAATTGCTGCAATTTCACCACGTGCGTTGGATGTTGGTGTGATGATTGCTCGACCATCTGACGCGCTGAGCCGGGTGTTGGGAAGAGTGTTCACCTGTGCGCTCCCCGCGTGGCCAATTACTCCGCCTAGACGAAGTCTCAGCACGGTGTATTGAGTGGGTAGCGATGTTCCTGTGAAGTGTGCTGCGCCTCCCAGTAAAATTCACGTGATGTGCAAAAGACTGGAATCCAGCTTTTGACCTGACTCGTGTAACGTGATGACGAGACCTCATATGACAATTTTGGCGTCTGAACTGTTACGCACTTCCCCCATCCGCCTAATTACTTCCGGAAATGCAGAACGTGACTTAACTCATGAAACATCATGGGGGGCCTGATAGTCTTTTGACTCCAAGGCTATTGTGCAATATTCGTCAGTTAGTTTATTTAATTTTATCAGAAAAAGCACCTTTGATTTTAGGCAAAAATCTACATGATCACATGTCCTTGCGACCACCCATGTTAGTGCCTTTGTAAAACATAGTTCTGAGAGTAGGAGAGTAATTTAAACTCGGCAGGTCCACCTAGCGGACCATGTCGCACTTGCAAACCGATTTTCTATGAGACTTGAGCTGTAGAAATCATGTCGCGAGCAAACATGTCATTTTTAGTAAACGTGACGTGTTATTAATTTTTGAAGGTCATATTTGCAGGTCGATATTATTTAGTGCTCTACTGAGCATTGACAACGCGTATTGGCAGTCCTGCTAATACGGTCTTGCCATTTGGGAATGTATTTTAAGTAACAGCCCACCAGCGATCATCCAATGGTCATTCAAATTTTGCGCATAAGGAGAGATAGTTCTTGCAGCCTAGCTCCTCCTTATGCCAGAGTTAGAACGTCACGAAAAATGTAACGGGTTGTGCACTATGTCAGCATTCATATGGCCACTATCATTTGTACTTATAATTGTTGGAGGAAGCCTTAAAATAGACGAAATTGGCGGAAGCGAACGCAATACAATGAGAGAACTAAGCTTTATCGTTTGACTAAAATATTCTCAATATACTAGGAGCGCAAGTAAGTGGCCAGGTATAGTAATTTTCGATTGGCTTTGCCGTTAAAAATACAGATTACGTAGAGATCTATCAATGGGATACAGTATGCAAGCATGTTTAATAAGGCAAGTATTTGGAAAAAGTTCCTTATCTGATCGCAAACGTATTCTTTGCTGGCTTTAGTGGGGAAGATCACTTCTTTAAACAATGAGGCTGCCTATTTGGCTGCGTCAGTGAGTATGATCTAAACAGCCAACTGCGTAAAAAAGGGCGCTCGAGCACATTCTGCCTCTGTAAATGTTTTTAAAATATTCTTATCTTAAAGTTTAATAGACGTCTAGCGCAAACTCCACCGGTTGAAGCACTGAGAATTAGAAGTGTCAAGGGATATTTTAAGGACAATATAAAACTCAACCGAAAGAAGCCGCAAATAAATCTAATGAAAGACCAGTTGCTTTAATTCACACAAAATAGTACCTATGAGATTACAGCTGCCACTTTTACTCATAGATGGTAGCCACTAGACGGCTAGTCAAGACTTCACTTTATTGACACTCTTCTTCTTATTACATATCTGTCAGCAAGATCAAAAGATGCCCTCTTTGTTTTAAATAACCGAAGAATGAATAATACGAAAACAAAAGGCACGTCTATTTTGCGCGGCATAATCGTGAAATATGTGGCCGAAAATTGCATACTTTATTCTATGTCAGACTTCATATAATTCATCTCCTGAAGAATATGTAATGAAAACCTATGCATAAAACAATTTTTAAACATAATTTTCGTTTAAGAGTTTAACTTGGTCGATTGTTTGCATGCAGAATCATGACGTTTACCTTGATTGTATTCCTTTCATGCAACATGCGTTTTCGGGCTTTTGACATTTACATTTTTTAAAGCTATTGTTCTTTCTCGTCAACGGACTGTACTTACAATACTTATATTTTGTTTTTGCTTAACTGGAGGTCGTCCGTTAGTAGTCTCTTCTTTTAGTCGTTGCGTTCGGACCAGTGTCGGATTGGCTGGTGCCTTTTCGTTTTATTAGGCATATTACATGATTTAGGTCTCCGATGGAGGGACCAGAATATTCCGCAATTTTCAAAGTCCATGCTACCGATTACTTCAAGCGTAGCTGCTGATACTGTTTCTTATGAATTGGCCTAAAATAGAACAATTAAGCAGTTCAAGACTTGCCCCTGGATGTCCATTACCGCCTTTAAATGTCACCCGTAACGGTTAACAAAGATTAGTACTGAAATTTACAGTTAGAGCTTTAGCCGCACTATACCGTTCCCTCACTGTCGTGTATTCTGAATACATCGAGGCCGCCCAGTCTTTCAAAACCACGTCAAATTGATGTTAAAATGCACCTGAAGTCTTTAAGAAGAGATACGACGGTCATTTACTCGATTTCCAAAATATATAAGCGCATGTATTTCAATAGGTGCGTATTCACCGATCGCGTTATGGAGGGTCCGCGAGGTTCAAATTAGTGTCCTGCCAACAGCCGCACGGCACCTAGTGATTTGGGCAGAGTAACTGTGCCGACAATCATTTTTAATATGCCTGGTCGGAACTAACATGACAACCAGCCAGTATTAGAATGTTGGACTTACAACAAGCAGAAAGCAGGTCCGAACCTTGGAGTCGTAAAATTCGGGGGCCGGTACGACCGGCTGATAACGGATAATAAGCCCGAAATAGTCATTTCTGCCTTTCTTATCGCTGTAGGTGGCGTTATTCTGCGTACGCATGTATACTCGGATAAAAAGGTCACTACCAGAGCTGAAAATAAGTTATAACTTAAAACCGTGGACCTTTAATTTTGTGGGAGATTGAAGGTAACGGCAATCATGCCCAGTTTGTGCAGCGTCAATACTCCAGTCCTGAAACCGTCTCGGTGTGCAAGCCTCGTCTGACTGTATTGAGACACTGCAATATAGAAAACAGCTAATTTATTTTTGCTAGGCACCAATTCGTATAAGGCATTCCTGCATCTTTCTATTCGGAGGCACTCTATCATTGTTTAAATTGAAGGAATCGGCTGCAGAGAATATGATTAATTTGCTCAAACTGGACAGTTTTCCCCACCTCAAATTAACAGTAACACTTGGTTTTATCCAAGAAGGTCCTACACTTTTCCTGATAAGTCATGCACCGCAAATTAATGCACATATTGATCAGACAGCCAACATGCAGGAGTAGAAAATGAGGCGTGATGTTTTGGAAATAACCATGAACTAGTTTGCACCTAAAAATCGGAAGCACTATGAATAAATCACTGAGTGTGCCAATGCAGATGTCGGCCAGATCTCCGGGCTGGAGCCACTATGCAAAATAAACCGTTCCCAACCACCTGTGTTTTGCGAAGACCAGTTTACAACCCAGATTTAGAAGAATAGGTGACGCTTCATGTTCGATTCGGGGATGCGACCGGGTGATGCTGTAGCACGTCTGATGCTGAATTATTCAACCTCTAGTCTCGTTTTCGTAAAGCGAAAGCATATGAGTTTAAGAAGCACCCATTAGCTGGTCCGACGAACATAACTATTTTCGGGCGTTTGAGGCACTGTCATCAGATTCACTCGCGAAATTCCATGATAAAAGCTCGTAAAATCGCGTGGTCGAGCGTCGGCTTATTGACGCAAATCGAGACCACCGGACCCATCTCTCTGGGAATACCTTGTTTTTTTTAATGAGTTATTATGTAGAGATTTTGCTGTGTGCTAAAGACCTACGCGTGATGGCTTGTCGCCTGACCTAGAGCAGGCGAAACATACGCAGAAATGTAAGTGGACAGGCTGAATGTGTATTTATAAGTTAAAGTATTCGAAAAGAATTTGATTGGATTTTACTGCTGCCTACCAGCTTCTTATTCATCCTCTTTTTGTGGGCATCCAATTGAAAGCAGCAATAAGGCAATTTAAGGGAAACCGTTGTTTCCGTCAGCCGTTCCGGTTTGGTGAGCCGGGTCATGTGCTTTGAAGAATCACAACCAGTTGCCTTAAATTGAAATTCGTCTTCTTGTTTCTAAATGGCGAGGAACCCATCATCGACTACTATGACAACCAGCCCTGGTAAGCTTCAAAATTGAGTTTTATTTCTTGCTAATGCACTTAGAGGTGTAAAAGGAGAGTCCTTATATAGCTCTACAGAAAATGTGTCTTGCAATCAATTAATTTTTTACTTATTTGCCATGGTTCATAATTGAGGGGACGGTAATAAAACTTAATGGCAAATTTGAAATTGAGGTACTTTGTAAGAATGCAAAATGTTCTTGTTCATTAATGAATTTTTCGCATTAAAATACGTTTACTCAATTCGGATAAATACGAAACTGTTTTTAATAGTTGTAGTAAGTGAGTGGTATGGAGGAATAAAATTGTTCCCATGCCGCATGAAAGAGCAGGCACATGTCTAGAACAGCCTGATAGTTACAGCGGGCATTTTTGAAAATTGAAAAGTCAAGTTGGCGAGCACGCGTTTTCGGTAATTCTTCGTCAGGCCAATACAATTACGTGAAGGAATGAAAATGTACAAAATCAACAGTGTTTATAGATGTCTCAAGGGCTATTAAGTCACTAACACTCATCATCCCCACGCCGCCCGCATGAAAAGGTCGGCGGGTGTTAGTCGTCAGAGCTAGGGGAGGGGGGTAAGAGAGTCTTTGAGTGATGTTCTTGAGTGGAGTACACGGAGTACCCATCATCGTGATTAGGGATTTGAGGCGGCATGGTTTCATCACTTGGGGTTGGCGTTGGCCACGGCAGCGAAAGCGCTTGTGTCAGCGTTTTCTGACAGCATAACACCGGATTCACTAACCGTATAGCTACTGCCGTTGCTAGTATCCGTTGGCGTAGGCCTTTAGAGAAGCATGTTGGTGTCCGGTAGACGACCTGAAATGCTTTCTTGGCATCGACTCGGCGGTTCGTATTGATTAAATGCGCGAGAATAGAACTCGAAATCGACCGGGTCTCACCTCTGTCTAGCCAGGCGGGCATATGTTCACGCACCCTCTTAACCAGGCGTCTCGTTGTGCGGCCGATGCATCCTGCTCCACAGGAGCAAGTGAATGAATAAATGCACATTGATGTGGCCTCCAACGGTAGTCTGTATTTACTTCCCGAACGTAGGAGGGGAGAGTTTGTGAAGTTTAAGTTTCTGAAAATGTTTTTTGCATACGTTGTGAGCCGGCAGATTCTCCTTCAAAACTGTCGTAGTCGTTTTTCGTCCCTGAGTGTCGTCCCAACAACAGAATTCTTTGGGACGTCGGTGCATACCTTTCTGCTGTTGATGGTGACCTGTCTAACTCCTGGTAGGCCCTCTCCGTACTCCATGCTCGTCCAACCCAGTTTTGAAAGTAATCACATTGAAAAGCCACTTTTTCGAGGAACCGCCGCCTACCATTTTCATTGACCACTTTTGGAAACAACATTTATTATGGAAGGTTGGGTCATTCAAGAATGAATCCTATCGTCAAAAGTACACCTTAGTCAACAAAAAGGGGCTAGATCGCAGTTGGTAGCCAGATCCTGTATTACAGGTAGTAGGGGGTTTGCTTATTGGGGTTTTTTGTGGTGCTACGTAATCACATCTCACTCATTTGGCTTCCGTTCTACGTTTGAGGTTAGGATAAGGGTACCAGTTTATGGTGTCCGATTTCCGGGTTAGAGTTATGCCATTTAGGCCTAGGGTTTGGGGTTACGGTTAGCGTTCGAGTTTACAATTAGGTTTCAATATTACGGTTAGGTTTTACTGCTGGGGTTATGTCTAAGGGCTACGGCGACGGTTACGATTTCGGTTGGGGTTAGGGTTGGGGTTAAGGTTTCCGTTAGGGTTAACGGTTAACGTTTAAAGTTAAGGTTTGGGTTAAGGGTAGGGTTAGGATTAGGGTTAAGGTCACCGTCAGCTTCTCCATTCCTGGCTGCCAACTGCGATCTAGCCCAAAAAGGATCTCTGGACTGATCCTACTTAAAACCTCTTGGTGTGGTTATGTGCAGTTAAGAATCAGAGTCTCATACGCTTCGTCTTATTGTATTTTGAAACAACGCTGGTAAATGAGCTCTGCAAGCAGTCTTAAGAAGCCTGTATTTGCTGTATGACCAATAAAATACATCTTTCTTTTTATGTAAACCGCTTTTATCCCCCTGTTCATGTCTGCACATGCCTCTACCACTTCAAATCAATTAATAAATTGCTAAATTAGTACTGAAAATACCTAGGTGGCCAATACTGAGGTTTATTTGCCATAAAGGTTTACATTTGCCTTAAAACCACGAGAGAGCAAAAGTACATTGACCTCTTCGTGAAAGAAATTAGCAGTAGACTGTTGGGGTCGTACTCCTGTGTTTGTTCACCCCTTTCAATTCCCACTGCGGCCAAACAAATTGCTGCGTTTAAAACTTCAGTTAGTATTATGGCATAACGCTCCACAATTTCGAAAATCCGTATATCAATTCTGGGTGAGGCCTGATTCAAGAGCTTTTGTTTATATAAAGCTCCACTCTGATCGTCTTTGCTCCACAGCATTTATTCACGTAGAAATTTGTCGGATTTAATGACATGTCCGGTTCTACCTACAACATCCTCCATGCTTTGTTTGTTTTAACGTATTCAGCCTAAGACCATGCTTTCTACTGAGCATATAAATGAAGAAAGTCAAAAGAAAGGCATTTCACACACTCACGGCCACTGCAGCTTATGCGTTTAATTGCCGCTGCATAAACCGCTCTGTGGCAAGGTAGAATTATTTAAAGCCACTTGAGGGATTGTTCATTAGTCATGCTACCGCAAAATACTGGTGCAACCCGATAACGAATACAATTCATTTTAACTCTTACAGATATTTCCCTAAAGACATAAACACACAAGTAAAGAAGTAGGCGGAAATGTAAACGGTTGACTCCATTAATCGATGTAGAGAACATTCAAATTATCAAGGCATTTTAGCCACTTAGGACACATAATGTCTTAGGCAATTTGCAAACATCAGACATACTACCAATGCAGGTGAGTATCCTCCTTGTCCGACTTCAACACACATTTTAGGTCCCTAACTGTACTAGCCAGCCAAGAAGTTATCGAAAGTACTGTTCGCTCGCCACCTTGTCTTGTGAATATAACAATGGGGATTTCACAAATCTTAAAATGAATGAAGAAGTACACCATCTGAAAGTCATCTTACTGACAAAAAAGCGAAAACCGAAGTACAAGGGAGGCTGATGAGACCGGGACTTATTTAACGCGGTAAATACGCAGATGTTTAAAATACGAATACTCAGTCCTAATCCAAGCTTCTTCACATCTCAGCACCCGCGTTCAAACGCTTCCACATTCATGAAGAAGCAATCTTTTTGTTCAACCTTAACAAGAAACATCTGTCGAGTTTTAAATCTTTTGCGTCACCAAGTCGAGTAGTTTTAAAAAGTAGTACAGGAGACATTTATGGCGTTGCTTTTTAAAGCGAGTGTAGCGTAGAAAAAAATGCCAGGGAAAAGGAGGGGATGGCGTGCTTACTTGACTGGCGGGGGAAGCAGCATTACCACAGGGAAGGCACAAAATGCATTGATGAACAGAGGACTTGACATTTCTGCCGCCTCTGCCTTTGACAACAAGAGCCTCCGGGACGCTGCCGGGCCTCTAAAAATCGCCTAAAAAACTGAGGTCAACACATGACAAACTGACGGTGCATTCAAACCCTTTTTTCTCCCAGGGTTACGCAGGCATGGCCCTTCAAGACTTCCATCAAAGAACCGACCAGTTTGACATTAATGCACCTTTTTTGTCTAGGGGCCGACAGGGAAGTGAATGCACAGCCCGCCTCGACTAAGAATAATGCTTATACTTTGGCGACTGGCAGGCCTCAGTACAAGTGTTTGATTTGGGTATCCCTGCTTTGATAAACTCAAAGTATAACCCAAGAAGGTTCATTTATTTGGCTGGATTTTGGCATTTCTGTGATTTGTCTCCATCCGCCAAGTGATGCGGTAGTATTTTTCACTGTGCATATGATGCGATTCCCGAGGGCACAATTCGACTTTAATCCACTTTGATTTTGATCATGCCAGTAGACAAGATTTTTGCGCCAGCGACCAGCGTATTGCATTATTTAACAGTTTTCGATACATTGGTAGAGACCGTTTCGACCGTCCCTTCATTGACAGACGACTTCCAGTTGCCTACACGACAGCCCCAACTAGTTTCAAACTGTGAAATCGTTGTACATTTAATTTTTACGAGTAGTCTCGTCTACGTGCCGACCATAGGGTTGCAGTGTGCATATATGAAGTTATTAATTAATTGCAAGAAATGCTACGAGGTATATGGAAATGGGTTTTCGAACAAAAGGACTATCTACGTGGGGTTGTAATAAGGATCATCATGCAGTAAGAGGTCGGCTTATGAATTTGCTTTATGTTAGCCGCTTGCATGGGCCGCATTAGGAAAAAATGGCTTTATAGCTTGCATACCCGTTTCAATTTATTTGAGGGTCAGATTTGGCTATGTAGCCGCACCTATGGTAAACAACACCTCACCACCATTAATACAGGACCAGCGGTAATAGAGGCTTTTACAGGTCGGGCCGGGAAGGCATAGGTGAGGAGGTCAAGTACTTGTACGTAAAAGAAAAGCTATTGGAAATGTGGGGTTGTACTTTGGGTGGTTGAAAAATAGTTGCCCTAACCCTAACTCCCGACCTTAACCCCTAACGCTAACCCCTAACCCTAATCCCTGACCGTAACTACCAACCCTTATTCCCAACCCTAAACCCGACCCCTAGGCCTAATCCTAGACCGTAAAACCTAACCCTAACCCCTAACCATAGCCCCTAACCCTTACCCCTTGTCCTTGGCCTTAATCCTAACCCTCAACTCCTTACCCGAATCCTGAGCCCTAACCCCTAAGACTAGCCATAACCTTGATCCTCACCCTTTAACCCTGACCCTTAACCGCGGCCCCAAAGCTTAATCCTGAAACATCCAATGCAAAAGTAAGGAGATGAGAGGCCAAAAGTCAGGAAGGACTACCTCCATTGAACCAAAAAGGTTGATACGGAAACAAAGAAGCAAGGCCGTTAACAAACCACGCTCCGCGACGCACAGCAACGCCACGTCAACGTAATCGCACTAACTTAAAAAGTTAAGTAGGTCAACAGTATTGTGTCCATCAGTTGCGACTACATAACCACATCTTACCTGTTTTTGATTCCCATTTAAACTGTGGTATATTTGAAAGAAACCATGCATGGAGAAAGTCTTTTCTTGCATTTGTTTGGTAGCTGACCATCTCTCTATCAAATGTTGGATATTGTATATGTGTGTTTCACAGAAGCTTGTAATTCCTGAATAACTTTAACACCAATTTCCCGATGTGTTTTCCGTTCACTCTGATCCAACTGTGGGAAACTCAGTGTGCCGTTGGGATTTGAATTCACGACAGCAAGAGGAGGCTTTAGTACAGTCACCCTTCTAACCATCTTAGCTCGAGGCCCCACCGGACGACGCGAGCTTCATCATATTTGGGTCAAGTTTACCCGCCCAACCCACTGCAACGACTGGAATCCACCAAATCTGATACAGTAGGTTGACTGGCCAAGCAGGATTTCCAAAGTAATGCACCTTGAATCCACCAGATAACTACCAGGCTCACGTAATTTGGGGTTGTGTTGGCAGATTTCAAATAATCCAGGTGAGACTGTTAGTCATCTGGTGAATTCAAGATGCATTTATTAGGAAATCCTGCTTGGGCAGTCTGCGTACTGCATCGGATTTAGTGGATTCCGGATAATGTAGTAGGTAAACTTGACCCAAATGGGGTTAAGCTCGCGTCGTCTGGTGGGGCCTCGGAGCTCAGATGACTAGAGTGTTGGCTGTACTAAAGCCTCCTCTTCCTGTCGTGAGTTCAAATCCCAACAAGGCACCGATTTTTGCATAGTTGTGTCAAAGTGAATTATTTGAAATCTGACAAAATACCGCCGTACTTTCCTTTGTCATTTATAACCTCTTGCGTTTAACCTTTCCATGTAAGGGAATTTATGCATCGTGTGTGTCGTTAAGAAGATTTTATATGGAGCCCATAAAATTGCCGAGTGGAAGACTGCAATTGTGTAACTGGCAGGTTGGATGCTACATGAACTGACACCACATGGTATGAAAAATCTCATAATTACAAACTTTTGAAATCAAAATATATACCTTCAGAAGGAGTAGATGTAATCGCTGGAACATGAAGTTTATTGGCCAATGATCGTATCTTTTTCCTCTTCTAATTTTTTTCCGGAACTCGCCTGTTTGTTTTTATCTGATGAACCTTCTTTTAAGAAAGGGAACGTGAAAAGGACGTTTGTGGCTACCAACTAAGCGCAACAAAGAATAATTTAGTCAGTCGTTTCTAGGAAATATCTGAATTTAGAAGGACATGGCATATTACAAGAAGAATCACGTAAGTTACGTATCCATTGTTTACCAAGTGCTATTTAAGCAGTCTGGTGAAATACGGTACATTCAAAGGGTGAAATTTTGACGTGACTAAAATACCTCACGATTATGCTGCTTGATAATCTATATTATAAGTCCACTTGAGCTATCAGCTTCAATCGTAAGCTTACTTCAGAATTTCTGTTAATACTTCATGCGATTGGTCACTGACTGTATTTAACTCTTCTGATAAGTAGGCCGGTTAATGGATTTATAAATTTAGGTCAAGAGAAGGAGGTCACAGGTTGCTCGGAACCAAAACTTGCGGCCAAGTAAAGTCATCAGGGCATTACTTCAGTGGGCTACTTACCAATTATGTCAGTTAGCAACTCACCGGCACCTTCCATAAAAATGACCGCAATGTTGGGCACTTTTGTAAGTTTGAAATAAATGAGAAATGAGAATACCTAGAGGTAATAAAATAGGCGGACCACGCCTCATTAAAATTTCGCGGAGGACAGGAGGGTAAAAAATAACGCAATTTTCTGATGTAATTTGCGCTTAGCTATTTCAGCGCTGAGTAGATAGGGAATAATGTCAATAGCAGAGTTTATTGGCGCAAACAAACTTCGCGACAGCTTCTCGACTACAACGTGTCGCTGCATGACACAGATAACGAATGATCAATATTTACGCCTCCTGAGCTTTGCGCGAATACAATGAAAAAAACAGGTGTATACGACCTTCCGAAGACTGAAAAATATTGTCCCATTAAGACGCTAGATGCAGAAAATGTCAGCTCCACAGCAACCTTCCTTAAAAGTGGAGGTCCAACACGTCTCATTCAAGAGCACAGAAATATCTTATTGTAAAACCTCACAGACTACTCAGTTTCTTTTAGAATGATGTAAAATATCCTTGCCCCTAAACGATGGCATCATTTCAATTAGAATCAAGTGACGATCGAAATGCGCCATTTAAAGGACGTGCAATGCAGCCGAACCCACATTCAGCAGTCCTACTAAAGATATCCCACCTCCACCGAAAACGGATATTTTGACATTATACAGTGCGTGACCGATCTCACGAAATGTTATCTAAAATTCTAAAATGTGTTTTCGACTATAAAGGATTTCTTAGGAGGGAATGTAATACTGCTTATCATGCGAAATAACCCTATAGTATTTCGGACTCACCAGGATGTAGCCTTGTGAATGCACTTCTTTTTGACCTTCTACATAAACGACACTTGGTACACAATGACTTCTTATGGAGCACCCGTTTTTCTTATTGATGGTTTTATAAATTCAAATATAACTTACAGAAGTCATGCATAAAATATGCTTTCTTTTACTCATTTGGTAGGAAATCACATCGTCTTTAAATTTTATGTCGAAGAAAGCGTTCATTTAGGTTTTGAAAAAAGCTTCCCAGTTCGCAAATAATTTTGAGCCAGAGCAGCCGTGGCATTAGCGCTTAGCGATTTTGGTCTACGAGGTACATGCCATCCGTGTAAGAATAATCCTATATTCCCCTATGCATTTAGGAAGATAGCACGTGGAGTTCGTTGAGATTTTCTAATGGATGCTGGCCATACTGTGCGTTTCATAAGGAACACTGTTAAACGGGCATATGCGATCCTGTATATATGGACAGCACACGGTCTTAAACATGTTATAATTAGGAACTTTTTAAAAACCGAAAGATAACACGTCTTCGAGTACAAACTGTGAAGATAATGTGATTTTCTACCAAACGAGTAAAAGAAAGTCTGTTTTGTGCATGGTTTCTGTAAGATGTTTTTGAGTTGATAAAACGATGGAAAATCAAAGGGAAAATTACATTCTATTTGGTGGCAATTTTATACCAAGTGTGGCTTCTATAGGAGGGTGCAAAGAAGTGCATTCAAAAGCTTACATCCTGGTGAGTCCGAAAGATTATAGGATTATGTCTCATGATAAGCAATATTACAATCCCACCCAAGTAATCCTTCCTAACTGAAAACACATTTCAGGATTTCAGCCAGCATTTCGTGATATTGGTCACGCACTGTACGTCACCTCAGATTGTGCTTGTAGACGCAGATGCATTGGGCAGGCCAGTTAAAAGTTTGTTTAAATATCTGTAGAAGTTAAAAAAAACAATTTCCGCTGTGCTATCACGAGAAACGTCCTAGACAGTGATCACTCCGTTGACCCCAAAACATCCTTCCGAGTACTAGGTCAGGCACGAATAACTCAGACATTACGCTAACTAGGGTCGGCTTACATACACCGGGAGAAATCCCACCTATGCCACGTGGGCAGCCTCAGCTTGCCCTAGTAATCCTCATTCCACAGATTTACACACCCACTCTTGGCTGTTAGCTTTTGCAACTTTTTCTCCCCTTAATTGCGTTTTAAGTAGCTTTTATCATTTATTAATCTAACACTAGCATTGTGCCTTAGGCTGATTTTTCTGCACAAGGTCTAATGGCTGTTTGTTTTTTTGCTCGCTATCTGTGTTATTCAGGGACATGTTGCAGTCCCCAAGCTTCCATGACGTGTGCTACTTCCAAAAAATCTTGCTGCGAATGCTTTTTCAAATTCATACCAGGAAAAAATAGATTCAAACGTCAGTAGCATGGCCGTTAACTTTTTTTCAACTGCTGATGGTGGTGCATATGGACGGCTGAAAAACGTAGGTTGTCCGTACTTGACTGTTGGCGACTACTGCGCTCCTGCAGCACAGATTTTTGAGATAGCGAACAACATCGCGACCGTCAGAACGACAATCAGATTGTTCAGCACTAGTTCGTCCACCCATTAGATATATCAGAGTATAATTATTTGACGCCTCTGGATTTGTTTGCTGGCTGATGCAAGCAAAAGAAGGATGCCAAAGGGGACTTGTCTGCAAGCTGAAACAAGCATGCACGGCAGGATTTATCGTTACCAAAAAATTTCTCGACGGCTCATCAGCTACGACCTGTCGCTTAATAACACAGATAGCAAGTTAGATGAATACAACAGTTTGAATGCGTACAGACAGTCAATACAGAAACAATAAGGTCATGGTTTTGGGTAATGCTAACTGATCGAAAATACTAGTCACCTTAACGCAACAAGGAAGGAATAGTGGAAAAAACGTTAACAATCAAGAAAAGAGAGGAATGTGGAAATCATGAAGCTATAGGTTACCATGGCAAAGTTACGGCGGGTGGGCTGACTCGTGAAATGTCAACCGAAATTTCCAACTTCATCTTTTTTACGAAAAGGGTAACTACGAAAGATTACCAAATTAATCAACATGTAGCATAATTCTATAATGATTCGGCTACCTCTGGATGTCGGCTTTTAAATTAATTACTTTTCGACTGAATGTAGGAACTATCCTTTGGAAAAAAAGACCACTCATATAGCATGCATTCTTCCAATTTTATTCTCGAAGGAAGAGTATAATTCGGTTTTCAAAAACTTTTTTTAATTTTCGAATAATTAAATTTCGGGGTTTTCAAACCACAAACTGTATAATTTCATGTACGGCAAACCACACATTTCTCTACGGTATTAAGAGGGAACTATATGGGGCTCATACAGTTGAGCAATGGACTTGAGCCATATTTTTAACTTTACAAGACACGGTATTAAAAATCCCACAATTAGAAACTTTATTAAAACCGTATTATACCCTTTCACCGAGTATAAAATTGAAAGAAGACGTAATTTGTTACCTAAAGAGCAAAAAATGAATAGATTGATGCATGAGTTCTATGAAATATGATTAAATTTTTAAGGGCGTCGAGGATCATTGAGAAAAATGCATGCTACTTAAGTGGTGGTTTTTTACAAATTATAGTTCCTGCATTCAACCGAGAAAAAAATGTATTCAAAAGCCGACCTCCTGGGATAGCTGAATTATTATAGAATTATGCTGCATGATGATAAATTTGGCACCATTTCTTAATTGTTCTTTTCGGAACGAAAATGCATTTGGAAATTTTGGTTGACACTTCATGATTTAGTTCACCTGCTGAAGATTAACTACCTGTTCCAGCTTTTCAGAAAGACCTGGTTTCACTCGCCGTATATGGGCCATCTCCAGGTTACGCAATGTCCGATTTGTTAGTGCCCGAAAAGGTACTCGGAAAGCAGTTTTAGGGTCGACAGACTGACCATTATAAAGCAGGTGTTTTGTAATGTAGGAACGCGGGATTCCCTTTTTATTTGCTTTAGAAGCCATCTAAGCAGGGGCTCAATATACCTGTTTGTCAGGTGCCTTTGCATCCGCATGTGCATGTGAATTCATAAACACATTTTGAAGTATCGCAAATTTACAAGGGTTCTTTCGCGTGCGGAATTAGAAGAGACCTGGTAGGATTGCCTGATATACGTTCAGCCGTATTGTCTGTCCTTTCAATGGTGCAATGCAGACGTCGTTTAATAATAGTTACAGTGAGTGACCGATCTCATAAAATGTTGTCTGAAATTCTGAAATGCGTTTTTGATTGGAAAGGATTACTTGGTCGTGGTTATAATAAGGATTAGCTTCCGGCATAAACTTATATAATGTCAGACTTGGCAGGATGTCAGCTTTTGAATACATCGCTTCTTAACCTCCTGTAGAAACCGTACTCGGGAAAAATATGACTGCTTAAGTAGCATGCATTTTTCCCATTGATCTACGAGGGTTTTGCAAGTTCAAATATATTTTATAGAAACCATAAATAAAAATATGCTTTCTTTTATTCAATAAATAGAGAATCACGTCTTCCTTATATTTTATTCTCAAGGAAATTTTATAATTAGGTTTAAAAAAAGTTTTTTAATTGCCAAATAATTTGGAACCTGATCATCTGTTGCGTTAGCTCTTAGTGGTTTCAGCCTACAAAGTGCATGCGTCCCGCGTAAAGTAAATCGCATATTTTTCTATGCCATTAAAAAGATATTATGCAGAGTCCATAAAATTTTGCAATGGATGCGGATTATGTTGTATATTTCATGAGGAGCTGTGGTAAAAGGCCAGGTACGATGCTATGTGAAGGGACATTGCGCGGTCTTAAAAATCTCATAATAAAAAACTTTTTTAACCTAATTATACTCCTTCCTTGAGTAAAAAATATAAAGAAGGCCTGATTTTCTTTTAATTTACCAAAAAAAGCATATTTTTGTTTATGGTTTCTATAAGATATATTTGAGCTTGCAAAACCATCGTAAATCAATGGGAAAATGCATGCTACTAAATTAGTCATCTTTTTCCCGTGTACAGTTTCTACAGGAAATTGAAAAGCCGTGTATTCAAAAGCTGACATCCTGCCGAGTCCTAACTGTTCTAAGATTAAGCCGCAGGATAATCAGTATTACAACCGCGACCAAGTAATCCTTTCCAATTGAAAACGCTTTTTAGAATTTCAGACAACATTTCTTGAGATCGGTCACCTACTGTTAAATACTGTCACCCTAAAAGGGCAAGGATTTAAAAACGGGCTTTTTCGGAACTGAATATTTTGTCACTGTTTGAAGCGTAGAGTTTTACTTGTTGATTAAGCGTGCAGGATATCGGGGCATAAGCAGAGTTTTATTGATGTGTGTCATTAGAGCAACTGTTCCTAGAGTGTACACTAAGTGCCGTTTCCATCTTGTGGGTAAAAACTCAAGAAATGCAAGGGTTGCCCTTTCCACGTATCCTTTGAAAAATGGAACGTTCTATGGAACCATCGTCCTGTCCAAACATAAGAAGGTTCAGGAAGAATATTTGGTTGTATTGTTATTTCTACATTGTAAATTTGATCTTTGGGTTTAGGTTATGCATAAGAGCAGGCAATATGTCAGTATCTTTAGTGTCTTTGACAATAGCAAAAACATCATCCACATACATTTTGTAGAATGGTAGCATGTCGACCCTAAAGCATCCTTTCGGGTATCTGTTCGGGCACGAACAACTCGGACTTTGCGGTAGCTGGAGTCGGCCTATATACGGCGAGTAAAATCAGAACTTTCTAAACAGCTAGAACATGTGGTTAATCTAACTTTTCCACGGCAACCTTTGGCTCCATGATATTCACATTCCCCTATTTTCTTGATCGTTAACGTTTTTTCCCACTATTCCTCCAATACTACGTTAAAGTTCCTAATCTTGTCGATTAGCCAGCATTACTCAAAACCATGACCTTGTTTCTGCCTTGATTTTCTGCACGAATAGCAAACGGTTATATTCATTCCACTCGTTGACGGGCGGTCGACTAATTTTTTGATAACGATAAAGCCTGTCGTGCGTGCCTGCTTCAGTTTGCAGGCAAGTCCCCGTTGACATCTTTCTTTTGCTTGCCTTAACCATCAAACAAATCCGGAGACGTCAAATAATTAGACTCTGATATGTATTTAATGGGTGGACGGACTTATGCTGAACAATCTGATTATTGTTCTGCCGGTCTCCATGTTCGTCACTGTCTCAAATTATTTCTACAAATTATGCATGACTGTTGACGTGCTGCCGCGACTGTTTGGAATGACCTACGTCAGGATTTTGCTTTGTGCAACATTTTCACAATGGACGTTTAGGAGATGTCAAGTTCTTTAAAGCTCCTTTTGTCGACTTTCACGGACTACGAGCAAAAACTGCTCCAAGCCTAAAAGCTACAAACAGTTCTAGGAAGGTCATCGCAAAAACCTGTTGATTCAAAGCAGTGAATAAAACTGCCTTCCGTGTCTTTTTTAATGTCCAACCAAATATTTTTCAAAATCAGCGACGTAACTGACTGTCTTTGTCTGTTTGGAAAAACGTTTTTGATTGAAAGACAGGTCTGTCGGTTGTCGGTCAGCGATTATTTATCTCTACCATTTTTATAGCACTATATTTTTCTGAAACAGAGACATATAAATACACATTTCTTACGAGCAATCAAGTCAACTGACACCGTTAAGATTTATTGACAACAACTGCTCGGTCTAACAACATTTTTTCATCAAGCAACCGGGCGGCCAATCGTCTAAATAGCAGCCAGTGATTTTAAGGCTAAACGGCGATTAACCGCCTGGTTACTTTTGCCTAACCCGACACGTAATATAACTGTCACCCGAAAGAATAATCGTTTTTAAAAAGTTGCTTTTAGATAAACCGACCAATACCCTTCCTCCGAGCATAACACTGGAAAAAGACGTCATTTCTACCGAATGAGCGAAAGAATGAATATTTTCTGCATGTTTTACATGAACAAGTATTTGACTTTTAAGGGGATCAAAAATCAATGAGAAAAATGCATGCTAGTTAAGTAGTCATTTTTTGCAGAGTATTGTTCTTGCATGCAGTCGGAAATAAGTTCATTCAAAATCCAACGCCCTGAGGTAACTGAAACATACTAGAATTTGGAGGCATGATGATCAGTTTTATAACCCTACTTAATTACTCTTTTCAAAAGGAAAACGCATTTCGGAATTTCGGTTGACATTTCATGAGTTAGCCTACCTACTCTATCTCACGGGTGGACGAGCCACTGCTGAACAATCTGCTTGTTATTCTGCCGGTCGCGATGTTGGTCGCTATCTAAAACTTTGTCTGTTAATTATGCATGAAAGCGGACATGCTGCCGAGACTGTTTGGAATGACCCACCTACACAGTGAGAGGGCGGGTATGCAGTCCACGTGAGCCGTCAGGCTGTATTTTGTGTTTGCACTTTTCCATTCTATCGCCAAGGTGATTGCTATGCATGTTGCAGTGGCATGTGTTACGTCAGTGCTCTCCACCTGACGTTGTTTTGAATTTCAGATTAGTAGTATGAATTCAAGTAACGCTGACGACAGTTTGGTACTTTAGCTGTGATGTATGCGTGGTGGCAATGTGCAGGGAGGTTCCTATGCTACCCGTTCTATACATACTCGACTGTTATTTACAGAACGGTCGACCCACGAGTGTCAAAGGAACATGAAATTCAGCATTAAACCAAACTGGATAGAGGGATCTTTTAGAATTATTCCCCAGCACCGTATGTCATCCATCAAGCAATATGATACCCATCTCGGGGTATGGCGTCGGGGCGCTTTAGTACAAGGGTCCCGTTGCGTTGTTTTACTCTGCATCAGGGACTAACAGTAGACGTGCTAACTCATGAAATGACAAAGAAAATTTCGAAATGCTTTCTAGTTTCGAAAAGATAAAGTAAGTAGTGTTGTAAAACTAATCATGATGGAGCATAAATCTATTATGATCCAGTTACCCCAGGGTGTCGGCTTTCGAAAGAACTTATTTTCGGCTGCATGCAAGATCTATACTCTGCAAAAAATGACTACTGATGTAGTATGAAATTTTCTCATAGATTTTCTATGCCCCTGAAAATTAAATTATATTTCACGGAAAACATATATAAAATGTTCATTCTTTTACTTATTCAATAGCAAATCACGTCTTCGTCCAATTTCATACTCAAAAGAAGAGTATAATTCGGTTTCAAAAAGGTTTTTAATTGTGAGATTTTTGAATTCCGTTAAATGGCCGTTCATGAAACGCCATGTATCTGCATTTACGAATGCGGGTTGTAAAGTTAACGATATTACTCAAATCCACTGCTTAATTTTATGAAGCTCATATGGTCTCATCTTAACACCGTAGAGAAATGCATGGTTTTCCGTACACGGAAAATATACAGCTTATAGTTTTTAAACCCTGAATGCAAGTGTAACAGCAGGTCGGGTTCAAAATTACTCAGAAATTAGAAAAGTTTTTTAAAACTGTATTATACTCTTCTTTTGAGTATGAAATTGGGAGAAGACGTGATGTTCTACCGAAGAAGTAAAAGAATGCATATTTTTATGCATGTTTTCCATGAAATATAATTGAATTTTAAAGGGCATCGAAAACCAATGAGAAAATTGCATACTACATAAGTAGTCCTTTTTTGCAGAGTATAGATCTTGCATGCAGCCAAAGATAAGTTCCTTCGAAAGCTGACACCCTGAGGCAACTAGATCATCATAGATTTATGCAACATCATGATTAATTTTACAACACTATTTAATTTATCTTTTCGAAACGAGAACGCATTTCGAAATTTTGGTTGGCATTTCATGAGTTAGCACATCTACTGTATGTTCCGGTTTTCTAAATACCTCATCCCAGTCGCCGGAGAAAGCATTAACTTTGGAATCTAATCGCGCAGACCCGGTTGAATTTCCGAGCTCGACTGCTGCCGTGAGGATATAAATGCTTTCAAGCGTAACCCTAGACCTTCCAGCCATACTATGCTATGCAGTACAGACCACAGGTTTTGCCCAGGAAGAGTGGAATATTATAGTAGGTAGCCTTACTCATGAAATGTCAGCCGAAATTTCAAAATGCACTCCCACTTCGAAAAGATTAGTTAAGTAAGGTTGTTAAACCCGATCATCATGCGGCGTACTTCTACAATAATCGTTATCTCAGGATGCCGGCTTTTGAAGGAACTTTTTTCAACTACATGCACAAATTATATTCTGTAAAAATAACCACTTAAGCAGCATGCAGTTGTCTCATTGATTTTCGATGCCTTTAAAGCTTCAACTATATTTCAAGCATAACGATATTTATTCTTTTACTAATTCCATAGAAAATGACGTTTTCTTTCAACTTTATACTCGAAGGAAGTGTATGGCTCGGTTTAAATAATGGTTCTAATTGTGAGATTATTTAATACCATGAAATGACCGTTCATAAAACATCGTGCCTCTGCATTTGTTAACAGGGTTTGCAAATATAACAATTCTGCTCAAATCCACCACTTAATTTTATGAAACCCATATGGTCTCCTCTTAATACTGTAGAGAAATGCCTGCTTTTCCTTACGCGGAAAATTTACGGCTTGTAGTTTAAAAACCCCGAATTTAAGTGTTAGTGCAGGTCGAGTTCAAAATTATTTGGGAATTGGAAAAGCTTTTGAGAACCGAAGTACACGCTCCTTCGAGTATAAACTTTAAAGAAGATGTCATTTTCTACCAAATGAGCAAAGATTGAATATTTTTATGCCTGTTTCCAATGCAGCACAATTGAATTTTTAAAAGCATTGAAACCCAATGAAAAAAATGCATGCCAAGTAAGTAGTCGTTTTATGTAATGCATAGATTTTGCATGAAGTAGAAAAAAGGTTCCTTGGAACTGCGGCCTCCTGAATTATTGTAGAATTATGCTGCATGATGATTGCGTTTAACAAGCCTACTTAATCAGTCTTTTCGAACCGAGAACACATTTTGACATTTTGGATGACATTTCATCTTTTGCTGTTCATTACCCCTTAGTCAGCCCTAAACGTTATTTCTAGACCACTTACCTACGGGTTGTTTATTATTTCTCATCTCAATTTTATCATTTCTACAGACGAAAGTCGGTAGTTTTAAATGGCTCGTTTTCTGGACATTTCACGGCATATCCGATAGGTCTATTTTAGACCAGGCACATGGAACCGTCAGCCTTGATGAAAAGAGTATATCGTCCTCCAGGAGAATGTCATTTCCTAAGCTGTGCCTATTTCATCTCAAAAAGTCATTAACCGCCCAGTGCGTGTAGGTTCCATCATACATAATTATAAAGACTGTATATCGTTCACTCTCGTCATACAAGATTGCACTTTATTGAAATTCGAGCCCGCGTGCACCAAATATCTCACTTTTAAAAACGCTTAGTTTTATTATAAACGCGGGTTTTTTTGCCTAATATCGTATGGCAAAGTTATAGGTCATAGATTTCGGGCCTCGACACACAGTTCTCTGGCGTTTTCCGACTGCTTTTGCAGGTATAAACCCGTTGCGTATTTTATGAGACGCAATAATAAAACAGAGAATAATCAGCTACATGTTTCAGATAAAGTACGCACTGCACATATATTCAATTTTTGGTCGTAGTCGCCATTAATGGGGTATTACAGCTAAATTTAAAATCGGCCTGGTTCTGTGCAGGAAGGCTTATCGAAATCATTCTGTGCATGTTTTCGGCGCATTCTGACGTCAAAGCCCACACCCGAAAGTGCTCAAAAACCCCAAAAGCTGATGCTTTTATAAGTACAGCTTATTTTCCGCTGTCCGACAAAGTACGGGTGAGACCTTGCAACGGCCAAATGTCCTCATAGGTGACCCCGGGTGCCTTTTTAACATCAGGTGACCTCTACTATTCGTTGCCAAAATTTGCTATGCCTTTCCGCTGGTTGGAGCCAATGCACTATAAATACCCCGGCAGGTAGGCTAAGTAGCACCGATGGACGAGGAACATTTGGAAGCAGAGGTGCTTGTAGGTAACTAACGTGTAATTACCGTTTTTTCGGCAGCACGAATGTGTGGTTATCCGACCTTTGATGCTCAAGGATTTCGATTTAATATAGTTTACTCTGAACCAAAGGAAGAGTCTAAATGTTTGATTTTATTTGTGCTGTCTTTTAACTTGAAATCTGCTGCTGGGGTCTACCAGATGGATCATCGAACCGAAGTTCATCAGTGCCTCGCCACCTGCAAAATAGTTTTACCGACCTAGGCAAGGGAGACTGTAATGACCGTTTCGGGCTTACTAGCCGTTCACAGACAGTCATACCCAGCTTTGAAATGTGGAACACCTAGGACTCGAACTCGCGACCGGTTAGTTAGAAGTTCATCGCCTATAACCACTGGGCCGGGGGTCCGTTGTCCTGTGGGTTTCGATCGGGAATATACAATGGTAGGGGACGGTCAACGATCGTTCTCAAGAAACTCACTCGTTACGTTGTGCCTTGAAGACTCTCTCTCAAGCCCAACCAGCGATTGCGTAGCGGCGCATGATAAAGGCACTATGTTATTACCGACAAAGGCTAGGGAGACTGGGGTGGCCATTTTTGTATTTATAGTCGTCGTTAGCCAGTCATACCCGATCATTCTGCTTATATCATGCGCCGCTGTGTGGCTGCTGGTTGGACTCGAGAGAGAGAGCCCGCAAGGCACAACGGAACGAATCAGTTCCGCAAGAACGATCGATGAGCGCCCTCGACCATTGTATATTTCCGCTCGAAACCGACCGGACAATGAACCTGTGGCCCCGTGGGTAGAAGCAATGGACTTCTAACTAACAGGTCGCGAGTTCGAATCCCAGGTGTTCCACACTTCGAAGTTAAGTATGACTGACTGACGACGGCCTATAAACCAGAAGTGGCCACTCCAGTCTCCCTTCTCTTTGTCGGTAATACCATTCTGCCTATATAACATGCGTTGCTGTGCTGCTGTTGGTTGGGCTGAATAGAGACCTCGCAAGGCACAACGGAACGAGTAAGTTCCGTAAGAACGATCGGGGAGCGTCCCCTACCATTATATATAAATATATATTAGGATGCCTCACTGTGTATTGCACTGCTAGCGAATAATAATCTATTTTATATATGACACAATCTGGTTGGTCAATATTTTATTTAGTGTCTACAAAAACAAAAATTGCCTTCCGGTAACCAATTGAAGAGAGTCGATGATTTTAACAGGAGGCTCATTCATCTGGGCGTTTTGCATCCTTCCTGAAAATCATCATCAAAAGCAGTCGCAGGTAAAGATTATGGGCGCAGCATTCACAGAATGTCATTCCCTGGCCACAGACACCTACCATAATTATCTGGCCGGCATTGTTCAGTCGCATCCGAGTCGTTAGCTGCCTCAATTTTGTCGTTGGCGTTGAGATATGACGTGATAATTAATCAGCAATTTAGCTCGTTGCTTTTGTCACTGAAAACGGTGTTTAGCCGCGCCCGTTCCGTGTGCTATCAGCACTAGATTCCGATGCTTTGGCAACTTTATCAAACTAAATGCTTGCATTACACAGGCTAATAAAATCCGTTGTATCGAAAACCAGGTAGATGTAAAAGTGTGAACTCTACCGAATGCTTGCTATCAACGTGAAAACTTGAGGCAAAGAGTCTATCAACCTAGAATTCTATGCAAATGCTTGAGTTGGTTGCGATGAAATATAGCGGCATGGTAGTCCGCGCGTCTAAACATTTTGGGCTATATTGCCTATAATCCATGAAGTATTTTCATCGAATTTCTAAATCATACAAGCTTAAATCTAAAATACGTTTTATCTACAGTTGTTCAGCTCGTAAGTTGTTCCCCTAGCCTTCCCCTTGTGGCTTTCAGGTCTAGTTCAATTTCTAAAGAGGTGTCTACAAGTTCCACATTCGTAACTATGCATTCAAACCCCCTACTTTGATTATTTTAGAAGTATTTTGATAAAACGTCACCAGCTTAAACGAACTTAACGACTAAGCTTTATTCTTACAAATCTAGTGGCAACAGAACTCCTTAGGCAGTATCGTCACTTATAACGCCCCCTACTTGCAAATGTCTGAAAAAAACCCTGGTGGTTATTCACACAAATGGATAATAAACTAGGACTCTTACCAAGCATGATTCTAGTATCATGAGAACAACAATAAAGGGTATTGTCTTCTTCCCATTATCGTCTAGCCTCGCATCTTCAAAAGGCAGTTTATTAAACTGTACTTCTAACTGTAACGAAACATGTCAAACGAGGCATTCGCGAATTTGTCAACTAAAAGTGACGACTTGGCATACAATACGAAGGGTATTGTAAGTGAAAATATTGTAACTAGGACATTAAACAAAGGAAACAAAAAGAAGTGTTCAGTTCCTCCACTCTGGCAAACCAGTTAATCAACTGCAACGACAGTGTATTAAACTTTATTGCAAGTCTATGCGAAGTTTCCGATTTTCAATATCGCGCATACAAACTCCGTTTTTAGAAATAGATCTTGCTTTGGTGGTATGTTAGCAAGGTGTATTTAGACTTAAATTGCCCAAAAAGGTCATCAGTTTGGGGGCTGAAACTTCGCTCGGTAAATGTACAGTACAAAATATTTGCTTCCAGCGGAAGTAGGTAGTTTGCATACCACACTGTTGTGTCTATTTACCACCAAGTCAATGACCATTAACCGCCCTATATGAGTTTTTCGTCACAAAGCTATCGACATCCACAAACGTATAATTTGTTCTTAGTTTTCTGATGTAGACCCACTCCAAATGTTTTCGAATATTTAATTTGAAGCGGGCGAAAAAAGTACTAACAGACATTTTTTTATTTTGATTATGTTGTTGTGAAAGACAAATGCCAAGAATCCTAGTCACGGTGTTCGCGTAGTTAAGTGCGCAAAAGGTGTTCCCATGTTGGTCCGTTTTTCACCTGTGAAACGTGCTTTTTGCTCATATACGGCGTCCAAAAATTTAGATCAGTTCCTCCTCACCATCTGGGGAAAATAGAATTTTTAAAATGCAGTTCTCTAATGGAATTTGGATTCCAGCTTCCTCGTGGAACCACGATTTTAAGCACTTAAGGGATCTTACTGATACTTTGGTGTTCTGTTTGGCAAGATGATTTACCTCCCTGGAATGCAGTTTACAGAAGGAACACTAAGTGCGGGATAGGGTTTCAATGCCAGCGGCAAACCCGGCCGAATTACCTTTATTCAAATTTCTAAGATGAGCTATGCACAAAAACTTTGCGATCAAGCAGGACAAAAGTGTCGAGCCCAAGTTACTTTATTGTAAAATGGGCTACTTTTCCATTTTTTTTAAATTCTCCTTAGGCGAACGCATAATTGCATTTTTTTCTAATGGCAACATATTCTTTCCTAAGGAAAAAGTCTTCTTACGAACTGTTGAGACATTTCATTTGAATAAGAAGTACCTTCAGTTCTTATTGAAGAAGCGACTGCCTAGATAGACATCTTTATACCACTCGTGAAATAGTGGTGGCTTAAATTGTGATGTTCCAGACCTTATTCCGATTAGCGAATACGACATTACTGAGAGAGGTCACTCATAGAAAAGAATGTTTTCAAGGTAGGCAGAGCGCTGAGATTTTGAATCGTACCATAAAACTTTTGCCCGTTGTTTGATTGCCAGAAATATATTTTTGGGTTTTTTGGCAATAAAAATAGCTCCAGGTTCACCAAGATGAGAGTTCCTGGGTACTGATCTGATGCAATGGAGAATATCACGGAGATACGGCTAATATTGTGGCTGGCCTTCTGGAAAACGGGCCGGCTCTCTATTATCAAAACGTCTTTCATCAAAAATCGGAAAGAAATTTTATTGATTGGTCGTGCTGGTTGATCTCGATCTGATAAATTTTATTCTTTCATTGCCCCGGCCTTCTGTTGGATATTTGGAGGAGGTAACGACCTTCGTTAAACTCCATCACCTCCATGAAGGGTAGTTGAATTTCTGCTTTCCCTCGGGATGAGGTCTTCCCGGGAGGCAGTGGCCATCTTGTCCTCGTATTTGTATGCGTAGTGACGCTGGATATTATTGATGGTAAGAAGGTATGGACGCCTATTAATGGAAATGGCATCCGAATACTTCCACGTGCCAAATGCGTGACGTCCTGTCCCTTGGGTGCCGCAGCAAAAGATGGCCGCTACTTGAAGGTCGAAAGTGTAACCGGGTTCTCAAAGGGGGTTTGTAGTGCGTGAGTTTGGGTTTAGCCTCCGCAAATGCGTGCTTGATCTGTTTAATGGGCAAGGTATTGTGACTTAGAGAAACAATGGCAAACATGCTGCGAGGGTACTTTTCTTGATCAATAAATCTGTTTCCCGTAAACTGGCATTACAGTTAAACAAGCAAGCAAAGCATTTAATGCATGCTTATGTTTAACGAAATTTGACCGCACATGTTAGGTTTGAGCACGCCAATTTCCTCGCTATTCTGTTTTATGGATGCTAGCACTGTAGCCGCGAGTTGACAAAGTATTATGTTGTCTTTCGAGGCGGTAATTTAAGGATTTTTTTGAAAAAAACAAACGATGAACTCTGTGGGTTGACTGTTCAAACTTTCATGAAAATTTGAAGAACGAAAGTTCAATGAGGTTTTTTGACGTAAATGGAAGTCGATATTGCAATAAATTCCATCATGACTTCACAGACAGTGCTTAGAGCTTACAAAAGATATTTAAGCAGCTTCTTAGGCGTCCTATGGTTTATATATAGTTTATGCCCGAAACTCGGGATTTTGCCTACGGGAGCATTGTTGGGCTTCTAACTCATACACCTCTCATATGCAAATCTCACTGAAAAATTCAGAAATGAGTACATTTCCCGTGTAAATGGTGTAACGACGTTAACTTTAGCAAATGGCTGGGATGATAGAGTGCAATATTTGGGTATTTAGTGTAACCAAATATGATGAAGTGCATATAAACAATACAAGTGCAGAAAGGCGACTTAAATGCTGTTTGGATAGTGGAAGCATCACCATTGCAACTGCGTGTGTTTACCTTATAGATGAGTAGATATCAGCTGATTGCAGTTTTTTTCGAACGGAAAGGGAGATGCATTAACTGTAATTAGCTGAGCACTTAACGCCGTCTAAATAAACAGATGTAATGAGAGGTTTGGTAGTATTTTTATTGCATTGGTTTTTGGAATGCAAGCTTTCGCCTAGTCCTAAAATATTCGCCGATTATGGCTACGATCTAAGAAATCCGTAAATGGCAATACTGTTGTAAATTTATCCACTTTTGATGACTTTTCATGCAGCAAAAGGTCTTTTTCGGTGTCTTTTAATATCTTCCTTTTTATCAATCAGTTAAAAAAGGAAACAGGATTTTGAAATATCTCGACGAATTTGTTTCAAGTCCAAAAGTCACAGGCAACATCTCAGAGGAACACTGTCTGAATTCGTTATGACATGCGTAAGATTGAAGTTTTAATTAATACGGAGATGTATCATGAAAAAAGAGATTAGATGTGGACGCAAATGGCGCATTTGCTCCGAAGAAAAGTTGATAACGTTTTCAGGGAAACTAGTTTTTCCATTATTTCAAATATCTTTTTCAAATGTATGCGGTTGCAGCTTACTGCCTTTGTCTACCTGCAAAACGATGTTCACATTTGCTTTTCATACAGTCTTGGTTTACGTCTATATCGGTGATTTACCCAGGCAAATCTTATTAATAATTTGAATCCTCTCTAACCAAGGCGATGCTACTCCATTTTCGGTGAATGGCAACTTGCCATTAGTGTGGTTAGCTCGGGTGTCAAAGTCATAAATATTTCCTTTATACAGCATCATACCAAAGTATCGAAAAGTACAAAGTCCGAATGTTTGCGTTCCCAATAATTAACGTAAACTCGTTGAGACACAACAAACGGTGATATACCCAGACAAAACACATTAATAATTTGACTGTTGCATTAAGCCAACGCGATGATTGCACCCCATAGAAAAGAAGATGAACACACGATCTCTGGGACGGTACGTACGGGAGGCCATCGTCAGGGACTGTGAGAATGCGGCGTCAAATGAGTACTTTTTATAGTCAAGCGATGAAGGGTGAGTCCACGGCGTCTTACGGCGGCGTAACAGCGTGCATCCTTGGCTGGGAGTTGGGTTTGGCCTCTTGACCGCGAGAACGGAGCGCGTGATAGCAGGGGGGGTATAATAACGTGTCTGTTGATAGAGTTTCTGTCAGACACCCAGGCCTCCAGCAGTTCTCGTTCTGCCTTATCGCTGACCCGCGCCACTATCCGCGTGCTCGCGAAGTCGAATTCGTGGCCTCACTCCAGGGTGTGAGTGGGGACTTGAGACAACGGGTCGCCTCTCCGGACTGCCCGTTTATGCTCCGTCTAGTGCGAACTAAGCCGTCGACCGGTCTGTCCTTTGTAATGGCGAGGTCACTCCCGACATGTGATACGATAAACGACAACCGACTGTTCTCCTATGTCTAGTCGTTCTTTCACTCGCATTATTTTGCTGCGCATGGTTGCTGTCGGTCGCATGGTCGGTCGCACTGCTTAGTTGCTGGCTGGTACAGTCTTTGATAATCTGTGTTTACGTTGGCAGACGACAATTGTTCAGCAGCTTTGAAATGATGACCCGTAATATTCCATTATTTTCTGGAAAAATTAATACCAAAACAACCTAAAATATTTGGGTATCTACAAAAATGACGTCGTGCACGACAAACATGCCGACAGAGGGACCTCAATTTCTTAGGGGCAGCACTTAGTAGATTAAGTCGGATGATGTATAACCGTATGGGATACTTCAAACAGATGCCTGTTTAGTTTCTGCTGAAATTCACAGAAATTGGGGACTCCAAAAGGCATTTAGTAGCAATCCCTTTTATGCTCTTCTTTTCCTGCTGACTGCAGATCCGCCGCCTTCATTGGACACCGACAATATCAAAGGCGAAGGACTGCCGTCAGTGAACCCCGTCAGTGAGATACCTCAATGTTCTAAGGCGCAGGCCTGGCAGCTTGTCCGCCAATGCGTGGCTGAAATGCTTGGAATTGGAGTGATTACCTTCGCTGCCGTTCGTATGGCTGAGATTGAAAGCGCAAGCCTTCCAGCCGCCGTTGTCATTCCCTCGTCACTGGCGCTGGGCATCTGGTTGGCTGGTCCAATCAGCGGCGGACACGTGAATCCTTCAGTTACACTGGCACTCACTCTCTGCCGCATTGTCTCTTTCGTCTATCTGCCCATTTATTGGGCAGCTCAATACGCGGGAGCCTTCGCCGGAGCCGCCCTCGCGCATGCCTTTCTTGACGGCAGTGCTGGGCCCTCGGATCCACCTAGTGGGACGGCGTTGGGCAGTACGCCACTGCAGGTGCTTTCAGAGTACCTAGCCAGCACCATCTTCAACCTCATCGTACTGGTGTCGGCTGACTCTCGTCGTCCAGACGCCTGGTCAGGTGCCGGTTTTAATAGTTGTCTAGCCATCGGTTTAATGGCCATGGTCAACTCAGCGGCATTTGTAAGTGTATGCTTTTGTAATGGAAATTACTAACAGTGCTACTGTCCAAAGTTGAGTAGAAATATTTTACACTTCTAATTATTTTTGCGTTATTATAAATGCGAACTTTTTTCGATTGTAATGTTCTGACGAAAACAGGACAACATTAAACCTCTTGAAAAAAAGCTTCTATTAACCCGGATTTTTATCTTTCCGAAGAACGCATAGTTTAGTCCCATGGCAGCCCAGACGCAATGTGCATGCTTTATGCGGACGAGACAATTATTGTTTAACAGTTCCGTATGGACAACTGCATATCTCTGGGTACCTACAACACTACAGTTATTGTACGCATAATCTTCATGCTTATTTGCTAGTTTTTAAGTGGGGATCAAAGGTCGAAAACAATCTTTGAACAGGGGGAAAGTGTACGCATTCGTTATAGATACTTATTAGGGGTTTTTAGAGTGACTAAGTTGGGCACGGCGCATAAAAAATTAACATTCACAACACTGTGACACTTCTCGAAACTCACTGACCCAAATGTGATTAAATTCGTGTCGTCCGTCGGGGCCTCGTAGCTCAGGTGGTTAGAGCGTTGGCTGCGCTATAGCCTTCCGCCTACTGCGTGGGTTCGAATCCCACCGAGGCGCCGAGTTTTTCACAGTTGTGTCAATATGAACTTCTCGAAACCTTAAATTTTCGCTGCTTTCGAGTGTGCCGACATTGAAAAAAATTATTCAATGAACTAAAGTTACTTTGGAACAGCATTGCTCAGCTTCCGGATCACGGCTATTCGTAATGGCAGAGGAAGTCCCGAAGCGAATATTGCCTAATTGGTGTCAGCTTTGTTTAACGCATTTTTAAAATGACTTTGAGGAATACCTAATCGCATCGAAATTTGTGGGCAGATTTAGGAAGTAGCTTCCGTGCGCAAACTGGTCCACACCAAAGTCACGCATATTCGACCCTTGAGAACCGAGTTTCAGGGCTCTTGCTTCTGGATCACGGTTCTGCAGCGGCAGACTATATTAGAAATAATCAAGCTCATATGGGAGACGGATTACATCGATCTGTGCGGCATAACAGAATACTCGCAGCATTTTTTTCGAAATGTACCCATGCTACCTTTTCGTTAAGTTTCCGTCTTTATTTCTCTTTCGCACTCCAACTGATCCATCCCCAAAACATTTATGCATCTATAGTGTTCCACGCAATAAAATCCTAACAGTAGTTATAAACAAAATAATCATGTGAGAAAGAGACAGAGCTGACTGCAGCAGAGTTATGGTGTTTCTAGTGTTTCGGACAACTCCACCAGCACACGTCTAGCACTTCCTTCGCCATTACTGTTGGGGGTGTCTACACTCCCAGAAACAAGAGCCAGCCAATCACTGGAGGCTGAGTGCTCCTTTTCTTGCATGCTGTCAACATGATGACGGCAGCTCGCCATTGGCCGCTCCCATTAAACCCGATTGGTCCGTGCTCGCAAAAAATTGATCAGTCCGTCTAAAATTTTCTTCTCGAAGCCCATTGGACCGAAAACAGGTGAACCCCAATCGGGTGTTACCAATACGCATTATTTTCCCAGTTAGAATGACTTGCAGGTTTCTAATGCATTTCTAGTGGCCGGTCGTATCCTCCTTCTCCGCCTTGTCGGTATCTGAAACAATGGTCAAGTGCGAATACGATCCGCGTGATTCTGAGTGCCATGCCTAGTCATAACAATTAGATGCACAAAGACCGAAACAGGACAGTTACACTAAATTCATAAAAACTGAGCAGACCCGACTTGACGACGAATTCACCCGAATGGGAGTCAGAAGTCGAATAATCCTCTTTTGGAGTGACAACACATAACGCGAAAACCTCTCAAACTACCGAGGCAGCGAAAGAGGAAAAGGCTCAATTAGCCCAAAGACGATTGACTGCGCTGGAAATTTCAAATTCCGCCTCAAACAATTTGATAGTGAGGATTCAACCAAGTACTCCGAAACGTCCGCAACACACTAAGTCTGTTCCGGCAAACTTGCTTTCTTTCTTTCACCGCTGCAAAAGTTTTTTTGCAGTTTGTTTACTCTATTGTTCTGGACTGTTCCCGCTTGTCTTACCAATCAGCGATAGGAGTTGCGTTGATTGGCTCCGAGCCCACGTGAAGGTAGTGACAAGCCTCGCGTGGTGCAGGCAGAAAATCGACCGAATGCATGGTGCATACAGTGAATTGAAACGGACAAATCGAGGCCGAGCGGACGTGCGTGCCATAGCAGGCTGTCGCTAGGACGTAGGTGCAGGCGCTAGCGAGAGGCGCGACGTAGCCATTATGGCTGTCCACTACAGATGTTGCATTAAAGATCGTATGCAAGATTTTACAAATACAACATCACTTTATTTAATTCGATATGCTGTAAAAAACTTTCTAAAATGGGACTTTCTGGGAACGAATTGTTGCAAAAATTGGAATTAACCTCACTCATTTGATTTACGTTTATTTGAAGGGTACACAATTTCCATGTGGATTCAACCCAGCAGTATTTCTGGCTCCATCGGTCATACGGGGTAAATATGCCAATGTTTTGGTAAGCTGTTCCATGAATCCATAGTTTTCCTTACACGTTTCTAAGCCCAAAATCATTAAAGCCTCAATGATTACATTTTCTGCAGTCATTTAGACATACCTGTCTAAAATGTTAGCGTATTGCTAACAATGTTCATAAATTCACTTAGAATGTGTGGTTTACAAATTACTATGGCAGAGATTCCGAATGAGAACCAATCGTACGTAAGGACTGGTTAGTGCAGTGGACATACTCCTCACCCTTAGCGGGGCAAGGAATTTACAGCGTTGAAGGATAAAATTTTATTTTTATATCACCCCCTGCGGTCAGTTTTCAGGGCTTGTCGCAAGCATACACCAAGTGAATATAAATAGCATTGCTTTTTGTCTTGCTTGCAGATTCACACGTTTGTTCCATTTCTGGGAAGTATCACTGCGGCTCTGCTTTTTCAACTGATCCTGTGTCCAGACGCCGGCCAGAGAAGGACAATGAAATTCTTTACAAGCCGCCGATTCCAACACCATCGGGATTATAGATCTCGCTCAGACGCTGCGCCGTAATGGAAGTACCGGCGGCAGATCTGCGCAGGACGTCTCACTTTACT
This sequence comes from Spirometra erinaceieuropaei, assembly GCA_902702965.1. NCBI lineage: Eukaryota > Metazoa > Platyhelminthes > Cestoda > Diphyllobothriidea > Diphyllobothriidae > Spirometra > Spirometra erinaceieuropaei. The sequence continues at coordinate 495,982 of CACRXP010000360.1, read as the reverse complement.
CTTGTCAAAGATATTATCTTGCAGAAGTAGTGTTGTTCGTTTACTGTTTGACAATTGTGAAAATATATATGCATATATATCGTAGACGGACATCAATGTTTCAACCCCTCGTTCTAGACAAGTATCACACTCAATAAAGACCGATTATATTGAACCCTGTTGTCCTTGGTTACTGAAATGGACAGAAACATCCTTCACTTCGGAGGCCAGAAAACCTGAATTCTGGATTGTCACCACTGGAATGTTCTCATACTGCTTTAACCTGCCTTGTGCAATTAAATACAGATTTTTAAATTTTTCACGGTAAGCTACTGCCAGACAAAGTGGCTAAAAGATCCATATTTTTAGATGATGCGTTTTGTGTGGAAGGACCACAACCGATTTTGCACGTTCTGGATGATTCATAGTTTGATCGTCATGTCCACCGTGTGCTCCACAGCAAGATGAAGCAGACACGGTGACTTGCGCGTGAATTAGTTTAAAGTAAGAGTAGACTTGCGCAGCATATACCGCACTCTCTCCTCCTAGCCACCTGGGCCGAGTGTTATGAAAGAGTCAAGAACACCGGAAACGGGGAGGGCGCAGGGGTGTGGCGTGGCCGAAACCACACCTAGGCGTTCCAATCCACACCCCCTGGTCCACAACAAACACCTAACCAGGAATTTGACCACCAACGACAGAAAAGACGCGAATGACTGGGCAGCCCTGCACACGACCTGTATACCCAGCTAGAGCGCAAACGCCTCTACCGCCAGAGGATCGTGTACCGAAGAACTGCCAGCGCACACCAGGCTGCAAGGACACGTTTTGAATACGAGGAAGGAAGAGAACTGCTTGTAAAGTGGATAATGAATGGGAGAATATGGCGGGCTAGTAAGAACAGCAGGTGAAGTGTATTCGCCTGCAGTTAATAGTCAGGGACTGGCAGCTACAGATTGGGAGGGCTTTCTGAACTGCCATGCCTGGGAAGACTGAATTAGTAGGACAGTATTTTTGTGTCCGGGTGTGTATGAGCAAAGCAAAAGGCAGCCTCGGCATTTGTTCAACCCAGCTGAGTGGTAGCTGTTGCTGAGGCCAGAAATCTGTTTACTCATCCTCTCCTTCTAACTTCTTATCAGGAAAACTCCTCCTTCTCGGTCGTAACGTGTTGGCTAGTAGTAGCCCCCGTGTATTGCCAAGATGTCAAAGTCTGACCCTAAGCATCCGTGAGGTCCATTTTCGTCGTCCGTTTGATAATAATGGACTAACAGCTTCGGGGTACATTTTGGCGCCTCCGCTAAGTGCATCAGTCATTCAGTCAATAATTTAAGGACCTTAGACGCAGACCAAACGCTTTTCCGAAAAAGTCTATGCTTTGACGCCAGTCGCATGCACTTTACCCCGGTTTGTGGGTGGAGCCCCGCGTCCTTCAGAATACCAGTAGGAACAGGCCTGTGATCCGACTTTGACCACTACCAACAAGTGGGCCGGACGTAGACCGTAAGTTATAAAAGTCAAAACAATCAGCCGCACTAAGTACCTGATGTTATTCTGCCATATAGGCAATATTCGCATGCATCGTTACTTCGGCTGCATTAATATGACGCCAAAACCCAAAAAATCAAATTCAGATAAAGAACGGTAGGCCATTTGCAAACTTCGTGACAATACACTTAGTCCCATACGCATTTTTACTTAATGGGATTTCGTGTAAGGCAACTCGAGTCATGGATGTACTTTGAGCACCAGAAGTGCCAGGGTATCTTTAGGTTTTAAAAAAGTTTTCCGATTCCCGAGAAATGTTGAATCAGATCAGCTTTTTCACTAGACTTAAGCGATTTCAGTTTACAAGGGGCATGCTTTCCACATAAGGAAAATCGTAGAGTCCTCTATGCCGTTAAGAATATACCGTGTTGCGTTCACAGAATTTTGCAATGGATGCGGTCAATGTTGTACGTCTTACGAGGAGCAGTAATTAACGTACGGGTACGATATGGTACGAGTGGACATTGCACGGTCTTAGAACTCTTATAATTAGAAACTTTTTTTTAAATCGATGGGTATCCTTTATGCGGATAGGGAATATGACGACATGATTATCTGCCAAATAAAGAATGCCTATTTTGTGCATGGTTCCTAGGGCATCTGTTTAAATTGATAAGACCATCGAAAATCAATGTGAAAAATTCATACTACATAAGTCGTCATTTTTACCGAGTGCGGTTTCTGCAGGAGGTCAAAAAGTAGTGCATTCAAAAGCCGACATCCTGGCGAGTCCGAAATACCACAGGATTATGTTGCATGTCTATTACTATTGCTACCCGACCTAATTGGATCAATATTATTGTGTCCATCAGGTGCGGCTAGATAACCACATCTTACCACACCCTCTTCTAAATGTACCTCTGGAATAACAAGCTTCATTTCTATCACTGAAAAGAGTCCGTGCATTGTGTTTCAGTGAGCGCACAGCCGGAAAATGGCAATATTTGAAGGGTGATAATAGGGCATGTAACCCCCTCATATTTCCTAGGTGGGTGTGGTATGGCGCCACGGCACAACGGGACGATTGAGTTCCGTAGCGTAATTCTTGAGCTCACATCTACCAGGGTATATATCCGATCACATGCGACAGTGCAACGAGTTCTTGGCTCAGTAGCTAGTGATTTGAACTTCTGGCCGACAGGTTGCGGGCTCGAGTCCTAGGGATTGCGCACCTCGGGGTGAGGTATGGCTGACTGAAGACGGCTAATAAGCTAGAGATGGCCAACCCATTCTTCCCTGTCTTTGTTGATAACGCCATTTTGTGGCTCATAAGTGTCTGTATGGCAAAAGGCAGACAATTCAGTCAGGTGATGCGCGAATTTTGATCTTCTCTAGTCTTATTGACGTCAAAGCTGCCCGGATCTGGTTGAGGGTTAGAGTTAGGCATGCGGTAGGATTTAGGGTTTGTATTAGGCGTTGGGTTATTCCTAGTGCCGAGGTTGTCAGGCTTGGGTTGCAGTCTGGATTTGCGGCTGAGGCTGGGGTTGGGGTTTAGAATTAGGGTCGTGAGTTTGAGCTAGGATTTTGGATTTTTTGTTGGAGATTAAAGGGCTAGGGTTGGGATTGTATCGTAGTACTGTGATAGGACATGTTTTATGAGGTTGTGAATGCTGGGCTTTGCGCTTGGAGGAGGAGCGTAAACTGGAGGTATTAGACCGCCACTGCTTGAGGACCATCTTTCGAGTGAAGTTCACCGACTTCGTCTCAAATGAGACAGTCCGCGCTAGATGCGACAAAAGGGCAAAAATAACCCAGGCCATTCAAGAAAGTCGACTGAAGTGGTTCGGGCATATTCTTCGTCCTCTACCTCAGGAGCTCACTCTTACTGCCCTCGATCCGGACCGTTGCCATATTGGAGACGTTGAAGAGGGGGTCAGATCAAAACCTGGCTCGATGCAGTTCGTTAAGACATGGAGGTGGTTCTTGGACCTTCGGTATTCGGTCTCCTTCGTTGGCGAAGGGAATGGGTTGAGCTGCCCAGATCTGCCGCCGCGGATCGTCAAGCGTGGAGAGGGGTACAGTTCGTGACATCATCGAGGCCGGCTAGATCAGACATGATTGCAGCCGTATCAAGTACAGGCAAGTAAGTTGAGGTTGCGGTTGCGTTCGGGCTTTCCCTACACCCTTACGGGGCACTCAATACAGCTCCGGGGTTTTCCAAGGGGGTTACATACAGTAGATGTACTAACTCATAAAAGTTCAACCAAAATTTCGAAATGCGTTCTCGTTTCGAAAAGATAAATTAAGGAATGTTGTATAAGTAATCATGATGCAGCATAAATCTATAATGATCCAGTTACCTCAGGGTGTCGGCTTTCGAAAAAACTTATTTTCAGCTGCATGCAAGATCCATACTCTGCAAGATATGACTGCTTATCTAGTATGCAATTTTCTCATTGATTTTCGATGCCCTTTAAAACTAAATTATATTTCATGGAAAAAATGCATAAAATATTCATTATTTTACTTATTCAGTAGAAAATCACGTCTTCTTCCAATTTCATACTCAAAAGAAGAGTATACTTCGGTTTTAAAAAAGTTTCAAATTGTGAGATTTTTAATACCGTTAAATGGCCGTTCCTGAAACGTCATGTATCTGCATTTACGAATGTGGCTTGTAAAGTTAACAATATTGCTTAAATCCACTGCTTTATTTTATGAACCTCATATAGTCTCCTCTTAACACCGTAGAGAAATGCATGGTTTTCCGTACACGGAAAATATACAGCTTGCAGTTTTGAAACCCTGAATGCAAGTGTAACAGCAGGCCGGGTTCAAAATTATTCGGAAATTAGAAAAGTTTTTTTTAAAACCGAACTATACTCTTCTTTTGAGTATGAAATTGGAAGAAGACGTGCTTTTCTACCAAATAAGTAAAAGAATGAATATTTTTATGCATGTTTTCCATGAAATATAATTGAGTTTTCAAGGACATCGAAAATCAATGAGAAAATTGTATAGTAAATAAGTAGTCAGTTTTTGCAGAGTATAGATCTTGCATGCAGCCGAAAATAAGTTCTTTTGAAAGCCGACACCCTGAGGTAACTGGATCATTATAGATTGAGTAGTTTTACAACATTCCTTAATTTATATTTTCGAAACGAGAACGCATTTCGAAATTTTGGTTGACATTTCATCAGTTAGCACATCTACTGTACCATACCTTTGCCATATAAAGTCTGTATGCCATCTTCATTCTGGACGACGGGTGATATATATAAGCAAATAAATGACGTTCAAGATCATTTACGACTGTGCAAAGTGTTTATGCAGGAGCGAAAGATAAAAGTGCATGAACGCACAAGTCACCACCAGTACGGAAACAGTGGCGTTAGAAAGAGTGTCTGTCGCGGCGACAGATCGACAGCCAGAAGTGTACACATAAAAGATCAACTCGACGGAATAAGTACATGGTACTGCGCCAGGAAGCAAACACACGGTGCAGAGGTTGACGGCGGAGATCGTGAGTCAGCCTTTGGTGTCTTTATCAGCGGCACGAGGGGCAGGCGTGTGTGCGTGGGGGGTGCCCCTGAAGTCACGTCCGCCCTCAGCCAATCAGCGAAGCGCTGGCGGTCAATCTAGGTCAATGAGTTGCCAAAGTGGTTGGAGGGGTTGGCTGAGTCACAGACGTCATAGATTCTCAATTGACTATACTCTGCAAAAATGACTACTTAAGTAGCGTGCAATTTCTTCATCTGGCAAACAACCACCAGGATAAATTGTCGCTGATCTATGGCCACACACAACTGCAGAACCACAGTATCGCCTTCGAGAAAGTGAGGGTGATTGGGTCAGCCAATGATAAAGTGGTTAGAATAATTCTGGAAAGTTGTTCCTCGACTGGCATGCTCAAACGGGACATAGCTCTACATCCTGCGCATGCGTACGCACTCACCGACGACGTAGGTTGCGTAGCGGATGGTAGCATTACGACGCATGGCATGCACCCATATTGGCGAGGTCCATCTCAGGACGTTGAAGGGTGCCCAACCTGTTGGCATATATCTGGTTAAAATTCGGAAAAGTTATTGAAACACTGTGCTATTAAACCTGTCAACTTTTCACCCACGCCCTCCCTCCGTCTCCGGTCTCCTTGAAATTATCCTGACACCGGTTCCAGGCGGGGAGTGGGGAAGAAAGAGTGCGGTAGGTTGCGTGAAAGTCTACTATCACTATAAACTAATTCGCGCGCAAGTCAGCATACCTGTTGTACCTCCGTGTGAAGCGCATGGTGGACATCGTCGGAATCGACGGTCGAGCTGTCTTCAACCTTTGAAGTGGATACATTCACAAGGAAATGCTATATACTGTCCACCTTCAAGCTGCACATTCGTTATAATTAGTCCCAGGAATAAACCGAAGATTCGAAGGTACTGCGTGCTGTTTGACAAGTCGGCTAGTCCAAAAAAGCCCTTCTGTTGGTAAACTTGACATGCACTTAAATAAATTCGCATGCTAATTCGGATTTCTGATGGCCATAAGGCAAGCATTCCCTCACCTGGCTCGGTTTAGATGCCTGCCTGAAGTGCTAAATTCTTGCATTCCACTACGAGAAATGGTTGTTGTGGGAGGTCACCACACATTAACTTGGTCAAGAGGTTTCTTTTTCCTCAAAGAAACCAATGGCAAGCACAGATCAGTGAGAAGATTGTCTATGTTCTTTGAAAATGAACCGTGCTTGCGAACGAGGTCTTGTTATTGCTTACATTCATTCAAAATCATTTATATGAAATCGGCCATAACAGGTATGAATTACATGAGTCTGGTAGACATCCGGTGGATGCTAGATGGATAATTTAGGAAATCCTGCTTGGGCAGTCAGCTTATTGTATCAGATTTGGTTGATCCGGACTTTGCAGTAGGTTGCGCGGGTAAACTTGACCCAAAAGTAATTAAACTCGCGTCTTCTGGTAGGGCCTCGGAGCTCAGGTGGCAAGAGTGGTGGCTGTACGAAAGCCCTCCTCTTGCTATCGTGGGTTCGAATCCCTCCAAGGCACCTGGTTTTTCCCAGTTGGGTCAGAATAAAGCATTTGAAATCTGCTATAACACCTATGAATTGCTGACATTTACACCACTAATAAACAATAAGGCGAGGCCAGTTCCGATAGCGATTCGAGGAAGAGAAGGAGGAGCGAGAGTATGCTACACCCTCAAAGCCGACAAGCCAGAAGAAACATTCAACTCGTTCAATGGTTATTCTTTTTGTCCTAAACGCACGTTTGAGGAATCGGAAACTGTCGGAGAGATTGAGATTCAACCGCAGGAACGTCGTCTTCTGAAATTCACCAGCCAGCTGCTGTTTATTGATGGGTAGTCGTAGTGCCAACAGATGGCTACATGCAAAACCTGCTGTATCGAAAAGACACGGAGGGAGCGTGGAACGAGAAATTCCGCAGTTATGCGCTTGTCACTGTGGAGCGCTACGCAACTGCCTAGAACCACCAACTAGGCCGCGAAAGCTAGGCCTGTGTGCCAAACCAGGAGAATGGAAAGCTGACGTCAGGATGAAAGGACGTGTCGATCTCGGCGTAGATTTACAATTCGCCCTTCGCTACAGCCCCACATCCAGTCCCTTAATCAGGCGAAATAAAGTCCACTTTGAGCGACCAAATAATCAACCGTCGATGGAATTCGGCAGTTGTTTTACTGATTGCACGGGTAAAAAATTAACAAGAATGCACAAACGAAAAATTTTGAATGACACTATTACTCTGGTCACCAGTTTCGTATGCGTCCTCATTCGAATGGTACCTATTTGCCGGGACCGACGCGCAATGTCTCAGTGACTGATAAATACCTAAAATTGCTTGTTTTCTTGGCTAAGCACCGCTGCAACTAACTAAACAGAACGTTTAATTCAACTGCAAACAACATTGCTTGACTTAACATAAGTTGATAAAAGACGCGACAGTATATGTTATTTTCTGAGATCGAAGATGAATGCAAGTCCCAAACCCTACAGATAGTATATTAATCTACACGAGCGCTACTCTCTCTTACTCGAAAAAATATAAATGTATGTATATCCCGTTCATCATCCCCAAAAGAAGACGAAGAAGAAAAAGGGGCGATTGCATGGACCACACTGTATCGGTGCTGACGTTCCTCGTTTCCATCATCAGAGTGGTGGGGTGTCTGTTCCTGCTTGCTCGAAGTTGTTCGCCTCGCCGCCTGTCTCGTGTTATAGGCATGCCTGACGCACGAACTCTGACCTGCCTTCTGGCTGGGGATTGGCTTTGGTTCCTCCGCGGGCGGCCAATGACGCGCTCCTGTGACCTCTGCCCCCTGACCGGCTGTCGTAATCGCTGCAAATCCTGTGTGCCCATGGGCCCTCACCTCATAATCGGATGGTCTGATCAGTTGCCGTTACATGTGCGAATCACGCTCGGCTGTCTGTATGTATATATATACACGGCCACGTAGAAGCCAAAGCCAATCCGGGAATGGTTATCCTAGGGTTATTATGTGTCGACTTATGAGAAAACAAGTGTCAAAACAGATGAAAGTTTATACTTTCAAACAGGCGCTGAAAGCAAATACAGTGAGTGACCGACCTCATGAAATATTGGCTAAGATTCCAAAATGCCTTTTCGATTATGAAGGATTACTTACGTGGGGTTGTAATACTGTTATATTTCGGACCCAGCAGGATGTAGGCGTTTAAATGCACATCTTTTCAATCTCCTGTAGAAACCGTACTCGGTAAACAATGGCTACCTAATTGGCATGCATTGCTCGTGCTGACGTTCGATGGGCTTATAAAGTCAAATATATTTTATAGAAATCACAAACGAAAATATTTTTTTCTTTTAGACACTGGATAGAGAATCACGCCCTCCTTATGTTTTCTACTCGAAGAAGGAGTATAATGGAGTTCTAAAAAAGTTCCAACTATGCGATTTTTAAGACCATTTAAGACCATTCAGACCATACAGAATCGTACCTGTACGTTCACCACTGCTCGTCATAAAATGCACAAAATAGTCCGCATGCATTGCAAAATTTTATGAACTCTATATGGTATCTTTTTAAAGGCATAGAAAAATATGTGATTTTCTTTACGCGGAACGTATGCACCTTGTAGACCGAAATCATTGAGCGCTGATGCAACGACTGATGAGGCTCCAAAGTATTCGGGAAGTAAACTCCTTCTTCGAGTAAAAAATATATGGCTGACGTTATTCCCTATCAAATGACTGAAAGAATGCATATTTTTGTGCATAAGTCAGTTCAGTCAGTTTAAGTCAGTTTATTAAGGGAATGAGGCTTTCGCCCTTGAGCACCCTATTCATGTCGATAAACAGAAATAAAGTCATCAATTACATCAGCAAATGCGAAAAGTTAAGAAGTTAGCGGTAAGTGTGAGCCAGGCGCAAACTGCCGCCGCTAAAAGAATCATGATTGTATGTACAGTAGGTTCTCAACAAGTGAGCGTCTAGTCTGCACTTAAAGGATTTAACACTTTCGGAAAGAACGACGGCATCAGGGAGTCCATTCCATGCCCCGATGACCCTGTGTGAGAAGGCGTTCCGTCGGACGTCCGAATGAGCCCGCTTCCTTTGCAGTTTGAACGGATGACCACGCAGACGGTCAGTCCGGGCCAATTCAAAGAATTCATCAAAATCTAGGGCACACTCACGGCTTCTGACAATCCTGTAGGTTTGAATGAGATCGCCGCGCAGTTGCCTGTAATTTAGAGGAAACAGATTTAGTTCAGTCAGCCTGGTTTCGTAAGGCAAATGATGAAGATTCTTGACCATCTTCGTAGCCATCGCCTGTACTCTTTCCAGTCGTTGATAATCTTTCTTTAACCACGGTCGCCAGGCCTGGACTGCATACTCTAAGTGAGACCGGACGAATGCCCCATAGGTTTTTCCGAACAGCTGTTTATCGATCTGCACAAATCCTCGCCTCAGCGCAAATAACACCCTTATCGCACTTTTGGCTGCCCTTTGACACTGTGAAGATGGTTTCAGCGAGGAGGTCATTAGGACTCCCAGGTCTTTCTGTTCCGCAACATTTGAAAGGGACTGACCACCAAGGACATATTGAAAGGAATCGTCCTCCTTACTGGTCTGTCTGGTGCGGAGTCTCAGGACCACACATTTGTCCACATTAAAATTGAGGAGCCAGCGAGCTGACCAACTGTTTAGGCGGTTGAGACTGTCTTGAAGCGCGTACCTGTCTGCATCAGATCTGATGGGTCTCCACAGCTTAACATCGTCAGCAAACATGATGGCGCTGCATCCCAGGTCGTCGACGCAGTCGTTAATGTAAACCAGGAATAGCAACGACCCTAAGACGGAGCCCTAGGGTACACCACTTAAAACGGGAGTAGGAGTTGACCTTGAGGCCTCAATGCACACGGTTTGCGATCTCCCGGTAAGAAAATCTGTTATCCATGTCAGCAGCCTTCCTCTTATCCCAATTTCAGAAAGTTTGTAGATAAGGCGTTTGTGTGGGACGCTGTGCGGGACGCATGTATTCTATAAAATATATTTGGAATTCAAAGACTATCGAAAATCAATGTGAAAAACGCACGTTAATTAGGCAGTCATTTTTCAGCGAATGCACCTTCTGCAGAAGATTGAAAAGCTGTGCATTCAAAAGCTGACGTCCCGCCGAACCCGAAATATTATTGAATTATGCCGCGAGATAAGCGGTTTTACAAACGCGCCTAAGTGATCCTTCCAAATTAAAAAAACATTTCAGAATTTCAGCCAACATTTCATGAGATCGGTAATTCACTGTACTGACCGAACCGTTCCCAACATTAAAACTCTCTTAACTTGTCGAAAGACACCCGTGAAAACAACAAATAAAACTGGCGCAAAGACAGGTGGTTACGTTATGCAGTCAGCTTGTACGCCCTAAGGATAGGGTTGGCCATCTGAAGAAGAAGAAGATGATGATGGTGATGATGATGATGATGATGATGATGATGATGATGATGATGATGATGATGATGATGATGATGATGATGATGATGATGATGATGATGATGATGATGATGATGATGATGATGATGATGATGATGATGATGATGAAAAAGAAGAAGGAAGTCGTCTACAAGATCCCTTGCGAAAAATGCGATGTCGTACACTGCGACAAACTATAAAGTCTGTCCGAAGGCGCATTCATAAACAGCAGTTAGTTGTTAAGAGCAGTGACCACCTATCTAAAATGGTCATGTACCGACTAGATACTGGGCACACTTTTGCGTGTGACAAGATACACATCGTCGACTTCTGCCCTCTAAGAAAGGCCAAACGTTTCTTGAAGGCATGCGCTCAGATGAGTCATGCATTTATCGTGAGGCACAAAATATCAAGGAAAATTGGGCAAGATGTGGTTATAGAGCTCCATCTAATGGACGCAGTACTGTTGGGGTTGGAGCTAGGGGTTAGAGTAAGGGTTAGACATAAGGGTTATGTTTAGGGGTCAGGGAAACTATTCCTCGACCACTTAAAGTACAACCGAGCATTTCCATTAGGTTTTCTATTGCATACAACTACTTGACCTCGTCGGCTGTGTATTCCCCAGTCCCACCTGTAAAAACCCCTATTACTGCCGGTCCCATATTACAGGTAGCTGGGGTTTGTTTACTTCAGTTGGGGCTACATAAACATATCTGACCAAAAATTGGAATAGACGGGAACCAATCAATGCACAGTAACTTATGCGGCGGACCCTTATCAGCAGAAACGCTGGAGAAGCATCCATTTTTGAGCATGTTTGAAATGTTGGCTGCTTTTGTATATTTGCCCTAGTTTGACGACGCCCCGTGGAATTGGCGCCGAAGTTCTCAATTTTCTCAAAGAACCTACTATTCGCAATATGTATATATTAAAAGAGAGACATTCTAGAAAATTTTATTTTGGAACAACGAATTTTTTCTGAAAAAAGTACAATTATTCTGGCGCATATTTCGAGGCCGGCCTCACACCATGTCGCAAAACTATCAACTCATCAACTGTGTCTAACAGGAGATTCCACGATTGGTGGACGTCTGCACTCATAGGCTTTAATTGTATATCGTCATCTCTTCGACGCTGGCCATGCTTGTTCCAATCTGCATCTGAAGATTTTCTATGAGACATCTAAATCCATATGCTGATTGATGCACGCCTCACCTGAGTGCATGGGCAGCAGGACGTCTAAACGACCCGCTTTGTGCAATGGGAGCCCATCTCGAACAGCGCCATAACCCGCATGGCGGCTACTAGTGTAGACAAAATGATCAGAAGACGAGGTGACGAGCATACGTAACTTTCGATAAATTCTCGTCGGGCCAGTACAATCATATGGAAACGGGGTAGAAGCAAAAACACGTCACGGATAAGATAAATCGATTACAGTTCGCCCTACGACGCAGGCTGGGTGTGGAAATGTGGGGGGGGGCGGGGTTAAAGAAGTGACTGCTATAACCCCTCCCCCTCCCCTACGTATGTCCGCCACGTCATCCTCTGATTACCGCTATCGGAATTTTCGCAACTCTAAAGAGAATAACATTTACAGAAGGCCACGTATTCAAGTTCGTGAGCACGCGGATAATGACGCGGGCCAGCAATAAGACAGAGCAAGGACTGCTGGAGGTTTGGGTGTATAACACCAACTCCATCAACAGACCCAATTCCCAGCCAAGGGTGCACGCAGTCACGACGCCGTGAAACGGTGTGCACTCAGCCTTATCGCAAACGACACCCTCCCTGCACTCCCATTCTATCCTCCCCCCTTCTTGGCTTGACTACAAAACCGCTCATTGGACGCCGCATTCTCACAGCCTTGTAGTAGTGCGATGAGGTTGTAGCAGCCGTTCCAGTCCCCATTTTCTTCTGCTCCGTTTTGTCGGTCGATGAACGCGACAACCGTTGACACACGGCCAGCCCTGCCGACTAGAACTAAGGCACCTCCAGTCCAGCTGCAGTGACTCTCAGCTACCCTCACAAACTTTCATCACCCCACGCGCGTCGAATGCTCCGGCCAGATACCCGT
>CACRXP010000360.1:432699-483130 GCA_902702965.1 Spirometra erinaceieuropaei | reverse complement strand
CGTCCAATCACACGATCAACACTCAGCCGGTCACCCCCTCCTGCTGACCCAGACACTCATTCCCGCGCAAACAACACACCGCGACTGACATTCGCCGTGAACGCAAGAAAACAGCCAGCTTACGACAACCGGCCCTGTGATAGAATAAACTAGTCCTCACAGAACCCTGACATCTGACAGTAGACGAAACGAATATATTGTGCGTGGTTTAAGTTGATCTCGTATCCTTGACCGCCACAAGCTGAACAAAATAGGGGGAATGGAGGAGTTGGTGTTCGAAATAAGACGAGTCCACGAGGTCTCCCGCCGGTGTGACTGCGTACAAACTTGGCTGAAAATTAGGTCTCGTGAATAATGAGGCGCAAATGGGGAGTCTGGATAGGCGACCCGCTGTCTTAGGTCGCTACGCACACCCTGGATTAGGGCCATAAGTCTGACCTGTCGCGAATACCACCCTCTGCGCTCCTATCCTTTCCCTTCTTTGTTTGAATACAAAACTGCTCATTTGACGACGCACTCTCGCTGTCTTCGATGATGGCCTCTTGTACGAGACCGAAAGCTCAGATTCATACACCTACTGTCCCAATGACCGCACGTTCATTTTCGATGTATCAGACTATTATGTAAAATAAGTTCCATACGTGGATAAGAAGCCATCTAAATAAGCTAAACAAATAAAGACTGAATGCCCCGAATATTGTTTTTCTGTGTGTATATATGGTGAATAATAAAGTGTTTCGATTAGATTAGGTTTCTACACGGGAAGATATGCAATACAGAAATGAGGAACCAAGCGCAGTTTTGTAGTCAATTAAACAGGAAGCAGGGAAGGTAAGGGTGGATGGTGAGGAGATTGTGTTCGCTGTATGGCTGGGTCCACGCCGTAACACGGCGTGGTGACAGTGAGCCGACTTGACTGGGAAGTGGCGGCTTGAATGAAGTGTGTGGTAGCGGGAGAACAAATAAATGTGTCCGTTGATGGAACTGGTCTCAGACGCTCGGGCCTCTAGCAATCCTCGTCTCGCCTTTTTGCTAGCTTACGCCATTATCTGCGTGCTAGGAAAGCTGAATTCATAGCCTTCCTCCAGGGTGTGAGTAGCGATTTGAGACGTTTTATGCAAGAGGTTCGAAAAAAATTACGGCTAGATCGCAGTTGGTAGCCTGGAATGGGAAGCGGACGGCGACCTTAACCCTAATCCTAACATTAACCCTAACTCTAACCTCAACCTTAAACGTTAACCGTTAATCCTAACGGCAACCCTAACCCTTACCGAAATCGTAAACTTAACCGTAGCCCTTAGACATAGCTGTAACTGGAAAACCTAACCGTAATACAGAAACCTATTTGTACTCTCAAACCTTAACCGTAACACGAGAACCTAAGTTTAAAGGCATAACCCTAATCCGAAAATCGCAAACCACTAGCCGGTACCCTAATCCTAACCTCAAACGTAGAACGGCAGCCAAATAGATCAGATGTGATTATGGAGCCCCACAAATTATCCCCAGTAAACAATCCCCCTCGCAGCCACCTGTAATACGGAGCCTGGCTACCAACTGCGATCTAGCCAAAACTACGATGAGACGAGATGACCTCTAAAAACAACCACTTATTGCTATTCCTTGCTTTCTGCCAATGAAACTTTTTTCACTTTAAATAGTAGAACATTGGAGCAGATCAAAGGAAGAACGATGGATTTTCCAACATACAACCTAGTTGAAGAAGTGGTGTTACAAGAGCTCGAAAATGTCGCTTTGAACTTTAGAGACAGAAGCAAGAGAGACGTGAGTGGCCGTCTCTGGCTCCTTAGGCGCTACCAGCCACCCAAATCCAAATACGATAGGTGAACTCTCCTCTACCATTGTACGTAACTGACCGCGACCGACAGTGAAAAGAACCCGCGGGTCAATGATTGTGGGGCTGAACTTCTAACCAGCAGGTCGCTGGGTCGAGCCCCAACGGTTGCAAAATCTGGGGGTGAGTATGGCCGGCTGATGACGCCTAACAAAAGAGAAGTTTTCATTTCAGCCTCTCCTGACTTTATCGGTAGCGTTATTCTGCCTGTACTGCTGGCCGCTCTGCGTTGCTAGCTGGACTCGAGCTTAAGTCCCGAGACACTTAGTGGCCGGTAACGCAGTCGATGGTCGTTCCTCTACCCTTATGTTTATATTTAAACCATGGGAAGTTCGTTCATCAATCGAGCATCGAGGTAGGCTTATCCTGTTGTTTCTCAAGGCTCAGTCTAGAGCCCACGCAGGCATTTGCAGAGCGATTAGTATTTGCACATGTACTGGTACTGTACCTATACCCAATCCAAATGATTAGTTCGGATCACAACTGACAGGACAACTTGGAGAAGAAGAAGAAGAAGAAGAAGAAGAAGAAGAAAAAGAAGAAAAAGAAGAGGAAGGGCTCATCGAAAAAGGTTCATTTAGATGTTGACGTTTCGAAGACCTTGGTGGGCTGTCCATTGTCAAAGCGTAAAATGCACTTAATCGACCAGAAATTTCAAGTGGCGTGTCAGGTTGGTCGACCTCGTGCTGATCGATTTTACTCTCCTCTCGCTGCCTCGACCTCTCGGGGGATGGTTGACGGGCGTTTTTCTGCGTGCTTTTTGAGTCACCAGTCTGTAGGGAGAAGGTGATTGTACCAGGGTCGGGTAACCGGTCTGACGGTTTTTGTGCATCTCCACCGAGTAATCTCGCTGTCGCGCTGCCTGCGTATGGCCGTCTTAAGTCTGGTGTGGTTGTTTGGTCCTGAGGCATCTGGAGCTCCCTGCAGCTTACAAAGTCCTACGTCATCACAGTCGTAGAGCTCAGGACTAAACAACCACACCAAACTTAAAAAGGCTATACGGAGATAGCCTGATGGTGAGTTTACTCGGTGAAGAAGAGCAAGAACCGCCAGATCGCCCACCCGACACTGGTCCAAGCACGCCCGTCCCCGACGGAGTGGGGACTCAAAAAGCACGCAGACAAAACGCCCGTCAACCATCCCCCGAGAGGCCGTGGCAGCGAGAGAAGAAAAAAATCGATCCGCACGAGGTCGACCAACGTGACACGCCACTTGGGATTTCTGGTCAATTAAGTGCATTTTACGCTTTGACAATGGAGAGCCGACCAAGCTCTTCGAAACGTCAACATCTAAATAAACCTGTTCCGGTTAGCTCTTCTTCTTCTTTTTCTTTTTTTTCTTCTTCTTCTTCTTCTTCTTCATCTTCCTCCTCCTCCTCCTCCTCCTCCTCCTCCTCCTCCTCCTCCTCCTCTTCTTCTTCTTCTTCAAATAATTAACTCGGATCTCTCAACTTTGCTAATCTAACAGGGCGACGGACAGATGTTTAGTTGGTAGAACACCGAAAGGACTAACTCACGATGACCAAAGAATTGTGGGCAGGGCCAGGTGGTCCTGAGTTAAATTGAGGAGCCTTGGGGCTAGGGAGTTAGGGTTGGGAGGGTTTACTATAAGGTTTAGGGTTGGAGTCTGGGTTAGGATTGAGGATGAACTTACGACACAAGAATATGTGTCCCTGGGATTCAGTGAAACACCATCTGGTGTAGGGAGGGGGGGGGGGTCTACGTTTTCCTATGTCCTACCGAACGCGAACTCGAGGCTCACATATGCCAGTCCTGGGTCTGATTCGGGCTGTCTGACGACTGCTAATAGTCCAGAAATGGCCATCCCAGTCTCCCTTGCCTTTGCCAATATTCAAATTCTACACATAACCACGCGAAAATTCATCGTTCAAATATCTCATCATGTCGAAGACAAAGAAGATGGTAAGTTAAGTTCATGGTCAAATGCCAATCTGGCCTTCCGGCAACGTCCAGAAGAGGCATCCGTATCCGTTATATTGATACTCTTCCTGTCCTATTTGCAAGCTGATGTAGTAACCACGGATATCACACGCGGATATTTAATAGGAGGACAGCTCATGAGGTCATTTTAGTCTCCTTGGACTTTGTCGGGTGCGTTATCCCGCTATGCGCTGCTAGCTGGACTCGATATGAAGTCCCCAAGCATAAAGCGGGATCAATGATCGTCCTTCAGGCTCGATCTGCTGTTTATTTAGGCTCATCCTAGGGCCCAGGAAGGCATTTGCATAACGACTAGTGATCATTCAGGCTCTGGTGCTATAGCTCTACCCAATGAGTGGTTCCAATCACCACCGACAGGGCAACGGGTTCATGGTTAATTGGTAGAGCATCGGACTGACTAAGTCAAGACGGCCAAAGAACGCTGGGCAGGGCGTAGGTATAAGCATAATCATCCCTGCCCCAGGTGGCCCTGCGCCTAATTCAGGGCCTAGGACTGAGTAGTTGGGGTTAGGTAGATTTACTATGAGGTTTAGGGTTAGAGGTGGGGTTAGGATTGAGATTGAAAGTACAAGACAAGGATATTCATCCCTGGGATTCAGTACAAGAGCATCTGATGTAAGGGAGGGGGAGGGGCAACCCAGTTCCACGTCCTGCCGGACGCGCCGTCTGATTCGGTCTCTCTGGCGACGGCTAATAGGCCAGAAATGGCCATCCCAGTCTCCCTTGTCTTTGGCGGTATTCCACCTCTGCATACGACTACGCGAACATTCAACGTTTAAATATCTTATCATGTCTATAATCTCCTATAGAAGACTAACAAAATGAGAAGTTTAGTTCATGGTCAAGTGCCAACTTCAGATTCCGGCAGTGTCCAGAAAACACTTCCATACCCATTACCTCAATCGTCTTCCTGCCGTCTTCTCCAAGCTGATGTACTAGCCACGGATGTGAAACAGGGGAGCAGCTCATAACGGCTGATATGCAGTAATCTTAATCGCCCTATCCACGCATGCAAAAACGAGTGAGTGTTGGCTATGAAGTAGGTGAACAATCGTCGACTCCCCAGATGTGCTTAGTGACCGAAAACGTAAAGTTCAGGGCCGCTATCTCCTGTCTAACTTGGAGCGGTTATGCTTCGAAGGGGAGTGACAGGCAAATGCTGACTGCCTGCCCAGTACAGGACAGAATGAGGCAACAGTAAACGCTCGTAGGCGAATTCAGATATAACCGTCCCAAATGGTACAAGGAAGCCAAGACGTCACGCAAACCAGGCAAACTTTGCAGGATGTTACATTCGTCACCAAAAGCATTTGCGTAATATTCTAGACTCTTGGCAGTGGATGTGTAGCGACACAGCCGTGAGAATGTGTGCAGTCTGTAAGCTACAATCGTCAGGTCAGATCCCAAGTTGAAGGGAGAAGACGGAAGGCACCAGAATGAAGGTGTTATTGGGCACAGAACCCGGAGTTGTCCTCTTCAGCGGCGGTGACCACTGGCGAGGCCAGGGCTGATGTTGACCGTGTCGAGTCATGCCTGAGAGTCCATGAGGTAGTTGTGTAAGCCGCTTTTGTAGAATCGTGGGCCAAGCTCAAGTGGTATCCAATCAGTGCGTATGTTACATTTGCCGGGGGGTGGTCTCTCAGTGGCTTAGGCTGTGGTTGCAGGGAGGAGGTGCGTTCAAGTGGCCGCATGGGCAGCTGCGGCTGTGCGGACGCAGGTGTGCCCGAGCTGTCAGTTGTGTGACTTCAGGTCAGCGCGTCTGGGGCGGCCCACTGCAAAGGGGTGAATGACCTTGAGGCGGCGAGGTCTTCAACAATGACTCCAGACCGGTCGTGATGGCTGTCGGCTACAGATGGCTCTGATGAAGTTAGCCCAATATCTGCTAAAGATCTCAAGCACATGTCAGAACTACAACACAATTGTCGGTTCTAAATTAGGGTGCCGACTGGCATCTGGGGTCTGGTGTACGCACTTGAGTAGTGCTTCCAATATTCATAGGCAATGACGTTTAAGTGAAACAAGGGTATGATATGTAACCCCAGGGAAAACCGTAGTTAATTATGGCCTTAACGCCAACCATGACAATAACAGTAATAGGTAACCCTAACCATTGACCCGTAAGCATTTAGGGAAAACCCGAACGCGACCGCAACCTCAACCCTACTACTTGAATCCCTAACATAAATTCTAAAGCCCTGGCACAAACTCCTAGCTCTAATTCTAAACCCCAACCTCAGCCTCAACCGCAAATCCAGCCTAATCCAACTCCTGATAATAACCCTATATTCAATCGTATCCCTATACCTAGCCTTCAACCCGATCCGGGCAGCTTTGACGTCAATGCTACTGTCGGATATCAAAATCCGCGTACCAGATCACTCCTTTGCCTACCTTTCGTCAGAAAATATGTTATGAGCAACAGAATAGCCTTATCGACAAAGACAGGGGAGACTGGAATGGCTATTTCTGGCTGTTAAGCCCGCATCAGTTAGTTACATCTGGACAGCTCAACCCATTCCCTTCGCCAACGACGGAGACCGAATATCGAAGGTCCAAGAACCACCTCCATGTCTTGATGAACTGTATCCAGCCAGGTTTTGAACTGACCTCCTCTTCGACGTCTCCAATATGGCAACGGTGCCGGATCGAGGGCAGTAACACGTAGCTCCTGAGGTGGACGACGAAGAACATGGCCGAACCACTTTAGTCGACTTTCTTGGATGGCCTGGGTTATCCTTGCGATTTCGTCGCAGCTAGCGCGGACTGTCTCATTTGAGAAGAAGTCGGTGAACTCCACTCTAAGGATGGTCCTCAAGCAATGATGGTCAAACACCTCCAATTTTCGCTCGTTCTCCACGCGAAAAGCTCAACATTCACAACCCCATTAAACACGCCTTATCACAGTACTACGACCCAACCCCAACCCTAGCCCTTTAATCTCCAACAAAATATCCAAAATCCCACCTCAAACTCTTGACCCTAATTCTAAACCCCAACCCCAGCCGCAGCCGCAAATCCAGACTGCAACCCAAGCCTGACAACCTCGACACTAGGAATAACCCAACGCCTAATACTAACCCCAAATCTTACAGCATGCCTAACTCTAACCCTCAATCCGATCAGGGCAGCTTTGAAGTCAGTAACACTAGGGAAGATCAAAATTCGCGCATCACCTGACTGATTTGTCTGACTTTGCCATACAGACACTTATGATCCACAGAATGGCGTTATCGACAAAGACAGGGAAGAATGGGTTGGCCATCTGTAGCTTATTAGCGGTCTTCAGTCAGCCGTACTTGATTTCGAGGTGGGCAAACCCTGGGACTCGAGCCCGCAACCTGTCGGCCAGAAGTTCAAATCACTAGCTACTGAGCCAAGAACTCGCTGCACTGTCGCATGTGATCGGATATATACCCTGGTAGATGGGCGCTCAGCGATCGCGCTACGGAACTCACTCGTCCCGTTGTGCCTTGCGGCCATACCACACCTATCTTGAAAAACCACCCGAGGGGTATACCAACCCCAGCCTTACCGTTTATTGATTTGTCACATATTGTTGCTTACATCGTGCACAGCATAGCATTTAAACTGAACACATTCGTTTCCCCCAGATATCTGTTCAAACAATGGAGTGCAGCAGCATACAGACTGCGATCCTAGACCTTCAAAATCAATTACTGCTAAGCCCAAGCACTCAAAACTTCAAAAGTATATTCAACCGCAACTTTATGTTTGTTTCATGACATATGCTGGACAGATCTTCATGCAGGTGAGTTTGCTAACGTCATTAAATAAGTTTTTTTTATGATTACTTAGGACACGGTGAACGCATGACAGTTTTGACGTGCTCAGGATCGGCGGTCAGTGAGATTTTTTTCGATTTTTATCGTGAGAGATCGGCGGAGTAGTCGTAATTCCCGACACAAAGACAGGCCTTGACCCTTCTGAAGCCGGCGTCCGCACAAAACAGGAAGTGGAAGAGAAGGGCCGCTGGCACACTCCCCAACAGTGGACCAAGTAGGTGCGCCTGGGGAAAGGAAAGAGTTAGGAATTCAGAATGACTTCTGCGAATTTCGAAAAATTGAGACTGGGCTTAATGTAGGATTGAAAAAGTCACTGGCTTAAAATTCCGGTTTAAAAGAAAACATTCCCTGAAATGGTAGGGGGCGCTCACTGATCGTTCATACGGAACTCACTCGTTCCGTTGTGCCTTAAGGGCTCTCTCTCGAGCCCAACCAGCAGCTGCACAGCGGCGCATGATATATAGGCAGAATGATATTACCGACAAAGACAAGGGAGACTGGAATGGCCATTTCTGGCTTATTAGCCGTCGTCAGCCAGCCATACCCAAGCCCGAAGTGTAGAACACCCGAGCCTCGAACTCGCGACCTGTTGGTTTAGAAGTCAACGCCTCTACCCACCGGGCCACGAGCTCGTTGCCCTGTCGGTTTTCGATCGGGAATATACAATTACAATTACAATACTCATAGGTAGGCCTAAGGCTTGGCTCATTTTGCGTCCTTTTGGTGGGACGTTTAATTAAGGGGGTTTAGCTTTCGAAACTATCGCTCGAGTCGATTTCTACCGCACCCTACTTCAGTCTTGGCCCACCGACCCGCAGTCCACCAACAACCGCAATTACCCCCCCCCCCCCACGTGTTCGTTACTAACGCTTTGTCTGGGTTGAACACAGTAGGTGGGTTAACCCATGAAATGTCAACTGAAATTCCGAAATGCGTTTTTGTTTTGAAAAGACTAATTAAGTAGGGTTGTGAAACCAATGATTTTACAGCCAAATTCTATAAATATTCAGTTACCCCTGGATGCCGGCTTTCAAAGAAACCTCATTTTGGCTGCCTAAAGGAAGTACACTCTGTAAAAAACGACTACTTAAGTAGTATGCATTGTTCTCATTGATTTTCGATGTCCTTAAGTATTCAATTATATTTCACGGAAATATGCATAATAATATTCATTCTTCTACTCATTCAGTAGGAGAGTACACCTTCTTTCAAGTTTACACTCGAAGAAATGGTGTTGTTCGGTTTTCCAACTCCCGAACCATTGTGAAGTCGACCTGCCGTTACACTTGCATTCAGGATCATATGGGGTTCATAGAATTTAGCAGTGGATTTGACCCATATTGTTAACTTTGAAACTAACAATAGTAAATGCGGAGACATGACGTTGTATGAATGGCCATTCCACGATATTAAAAAAGCTCACAATTAGAAACTTTTTGTAACCAAATTATACCCTTTCTTCAAGTAAAAAATTGAATAAAGACGTATTTATCTACCAAATACGCAAAGGAATGAATATTTTTGTGCATGTTCTCCAAGAAATATAAGTTGATTTTTAAGGGAATCGGAAATCATTGAGAAAAGTGCATCCCCTTATCCTATACTGCTCTACTGTCATTTTTCCTGCTTTGCTTCAAAAGGATCTTCTAATTTTAAAACGAGTGCTCCGCATGCTCCCTTCTGCTGCTGGTGTTTCTTATCTTTTTTAGTCGACACTAACCTACAACGACACTTCAATGCGGTCAAGCAATTTGCTGGTCGAATTCTATATGATTTTGTCCATCCCTTACATTCTGATCTTACGTCTGCGAAGTCTTCCCGCCCGATGCGCCACAGCTTCCGACTTATATCCTGTCGCACATCGGCTTATCGAGCTTCTGTATTGCCATTCCTAGCCTGCTATCTTACGGGCGAAGAGATAGAAATACAGAAGCTAAGACTTGAACTATCCTCATAATAATCGCTTCTTTAAGTTAAACTTTGACTCTTGAATAATCTGTTAACTTATCTACTGCCCATAGTGAGTGGGGCCAATGTTTTGCTAAAAATTTTAAACTTATGATTTCAAAATTAAGCGAATTCCTCTCTCTCTCTCTATCAAGTAGTCATTTTTTACAGAGAATGGTTTTTGCATGCAGTAGAAAAGATGTGCGATAAAAATTCGGCATGATGATATGTTTTAGAACCCTACTTAATTAATCTTTTTTAAACGAAAACGCATTTTGTAATTTCAGTTCACATTTCATGAGTTAGCCCACCTACTGTAATTTTCAACTGAACAGGTATGGTAGGACCTGCCACAATTTTAATTTGGCCTTTGCGCTAAATACTCATGCTGACAGCGGATTGACAGTAGATTCCGACGTGTGCAAACCAAGCTTCAAAATCTTTACAGTAAATATATTAGACAAAACCCCAGACATCTGTTTCGTGCATTTAGGTCTAGAAAAACTTTCATATTCATCTTCCTTGGGGAACAATTTTCACTCACTGATTGCGTCTAACGCAATTCACTTTTTCTGCTTTTCCACAAAAGGTTGTTTTAAGGTAAAAAGCGGCGAGGATTGGTCCTGCGACCCCATTTGCATCTTCCTCACCACTTTAACCCAGTTATTTACTGTGCCACAACGGGAGGAGAGCTTACGCTTACATTGTATAAACGACCACAATATCTACCTCTTAATTTGCTTGTCCCGATGTTTCCCTGAAAAACTAAATTCTGAAATTTTCTTCACTGAAAGTTTGTAAGCAAGTAATTTGACCAAGTAATTATGAATGTTGCGTTTGTTTTGCCTGATAAATTTGAGGTGTCTGCACTAGAGAGGCATCCTCACTTATGGTGACTGCAGTCTATTTCGCAAAACAGTATGATATCGTCCATTTAGGGAACGTGTCCTGGCCCTGTCAGCTCTACTTTTTATGCTTACAATCTCTTTGGAGGAATTAACGGCTGTCTTATCGGATAGATTTTTTATTAAATGGTGAGGTCGACAATTTTTTATAAACGCTTTGAGAGCTTAGCACCCTCAAGGATGTAGCGCCTTTCAAGGGCAGCGCTACTAAATAATGCAAAAAAATAAATAACAGAAAAACTCACCCAGAAGTTGGCTGTATTACCAACAACAATCTTTGATCCCAACGCAACCACGGGATTGACAAAGCAGGCTAGTTGTGGCTCCTGAAAAAGTAACAACAGGCCATGAAAACTGTCATCCCCAGATGGCAATAAGACCTATGCTGAGTTTAATTCTAGGGTCTGCGACAGCGGTTACTCTGGTGCCACAAAACTCGCGCTCAGACCAAAACAGTGTATATATATATAATGTTATTGCCGACAAAGACAAAGGAGACTGTCTTATTAGTCGTCGTCAACCGACTCCGAGGTGTGAAACACCTGAGGATCTAACCCGCGACCCCTTAAAAATCCAACATCTCTAACCACTGGGCCACGGGATCGTTGTCCTGTCGGTTTCTATCGGGTATGTACAATGGTAGGAGAACTATTACGATAGTTCTTACGGAACGCTCCCTTTCCGTTATGTCTTACGGACTCTTTTTTGAGCCCAACCTGCAGTCGCACAGCGGCGCATGATGTAGGCAGAATTTTATTACTGATAAAGACACGGGAGACTGGAATGGTCATTTTATTGGCCGAGGTCAGCCAGTCACACCCGACCACGAGGTGTAGAACACATGGGCCTGTTAGTTAGAAGCCCAACGCCTCTAACTACAGGGCCAGAGGCTCCTTGTCCTGTCGGTGTCGATCGGGAATATAAAGTGGTAGGGGGCGCTCATCGGTCTTAGTATTTGAAGGCGTTGGGCTTCTAACTAACAGGTTGCGAGTTCGGGGTCCAGTTTTCCCACACCTCAGCGTTGGGTATGACTGGCTGGCGACGGTTAATAAGCCAAAAACGACCATTCCAGTCTCTCTTGACTTCGTCGATAATACCATTCTACCTATATATCATGCGCCGCTGTGCGGCTGCTGGTTGGGCTCGAGAAAGAGCCGTAAGGCACAACGGGACGAGTGAGTTCCGTAAGAACGATCAATGAGTGCCCTCTACCATTACATATATATAGTGACGCAATCTGGCTTATCTTATGGAACGCCAAACGAAATTCCAAAGTCCGTTTCCTATTAGGCAAGATTGTTTGGGCGTATTTGAAATGTTAACTATACTTTTGCTCTAAGCACAGTGCTCGAACATACTGGCATTCACTTGAGCGCTTACAGATTGTTAAAATCATATTACTTTTTCTGTGGCGCAGTTATGCATAAAATGACTATGCCACAATGTAATTAGTAGTGTCGGTGTTTTCATTACTTAAACTAATTCTCTTATCTGTGTGGGTTTTAAAGTTATTACGTGGCCGTGTGGGTTTTTTTCATTCCCAAAGTTTAATTCCTTTTTTGTGATAAATAGGGAGTTCAAAGGTTTAAAAAATACATTTCCGAAAAATAAGCCGAAATAAAAACCTAATCCCGTAATGAACCGGTCGCCTTAGCGTGCGGGCTTTCAAATGAGCATTGGTACGGCCACCTTTTGAACCATATTTCGTCAGAAGTGCGAAGGAGATTAGCATGAATTTTTGCCACTGATTTAAGATGCCCTCGTATATTCAAATCAGATTTATAAAAAAACAGGCATAAAAGCACCCATTCTTGTATGCACTTAGTCGCATATTATGTTTCCTTAAAATGGTTTACTTGACGAAGTTACGTGTTTATGCATTACAATCTTTTTTTTCTCGTATGATTTTGAATTCAGTCTGCATTCACACAAGCACTTAGGGAATCCTAAGTAAGCGCTGTACGTATTCCGTGTTTGAGAAACACACATAAACTAACCATATTAAAAATGCACTTTAGGCATTATACATGTTCATGTTGTGTACTTCATAGCCTGCGTTTGTAGGTACGCCGATAGGATGTTGTTTAAATGGAAATTCCGCTGTTTTAAAAACTAAACAGCCACAAAAATCTCAAGCCACAAATATCATTTCTTCAGCAACAATAACGTAATGTAATTTTCTGTCAAAATGAGTATCATACTAGAAAATATCTAGTCCAATACTCATTTTGATAAGAATTATGATTACTCTGAATTTTAAGATTAACACGAAATGTGTTTAAATACATGGAGCACCATGAATAACGGGAAACATTCGTACCACATATGCGGTGATTTTGTACTGGATATAACTTTTAGAGGCGAGCGAACTGGGGCTCCTTCAGAAATCGAAATCTTAGCCCAACTGAGGTCTCAAGGGATTATGCCGAAAAATTATTAATATTAGAACGCTACTTTACTAGTCCTTATTAATCAAGAACACCTTTCGAAATTTCTCTTGAGATCTCATGATACAGGAAAGATACTCAATACGCTGGGCTGGAGTCCAAAAAATTCAGCTGAATATCGCGTACTATGTTTGTTTTAAATACAGGCAATTAGTGATTTACAAATGTGGACTGAGAAACCACACTTCCAGGACGGCCCACTCCATTTTTGTTGTTGGTCAAAATCAAAGTCATAGTCATTTACTATTTGGACTAGGGAGGGTGGAATGGAGTGCCAAGGTGCGGGCTCGGCCGGGCCTTCCACCTACGTCCTCCCTCGCTTAAGGTCTTCTTGACTGTGGCTTGACAACCGGCCCAGATGTGATATGAGAGAGTGCGGTAGGATGCGGTGCAAGCCTATACTCGCTATAAACTAGCTCACCCACAAGTCACCGTCCCAGCTTCACCATACTGTGCCTTACAAAGTTGTCGTCGTCGGCAGCGACGATCGAAGTGTCAGGTTTCGAACATGGACTGATTTGCCAGAAAGTAGTCTTGAAGAAGGAGACACGATCGCCGGGACAAGAGCTTTATTAGCCTGACGTTTCGGAGTCCTACTCGAATCCATCATCAGAGACAAAAAAGCAGAAACGGGTGGTTGTTGCACAAGGGGCTGCGGTATTTAGAGGATGCAGTAGCCATGCTACCGCATACCTATGAGCATTCATGGCTCCCCCCTTTATCCGGGATCGTCACACTTGGTGTGATCATTGCTTAATGGCCGACATTCGCCTAGGCGGAGTAACAAGCCATGCAGGGAACGCAGAGGTGAACATTTTTCCCAACACCGGGGTCGGTGCGTCAGATAGTTGGGCCATCATCGCGCCAACATCCAAACACGTGATGAAATTGCAGCAATTATCGACTTCAGTGTCGACCATCAAGCAACGATCACACCAAGTGCAACGATCCCGGATGAAGGGGGAGTCATGAATGTTCATAGGTATGCGGTAGCATGGCTACTGCATCCTATAAATACCGCAGCCCCTTGTGCAACAACCACCTGTTTCTGCTTTTTGGTCTCTAAAGATGGATTCGAGTAGGAATCCGAAACGTCAGGCTAATAAAGCTGTTGTCCCGGCGATCGTGTCCCCTTCTCCATGGACTTATTTGCCATACTCCAATGGCGGGTACTAGCTAAAAGCTCAGTCGCATGGTTCGCAAAGGCTACGTCGCTGTGCCAAGCAGCTGTGGTGGTCTCGCCCTACGCCGGCTCCCCAGCGTTGTTCATGTGCTTTCCGTTACATAGTTTATTTTCTATCGTGAACTTTATTCCGATTTCCTTTAATCTTTAACTTTTTTCACGAGTAGCTGGCCCACCCTAAGTTGTCATTTGCCTCATTCAAGAACTGAAATAAATCTTACCTCAGATTTTCTAATTATCCAAATTTATACAAATATACTATGTCGATGTATGCATGATAGTGGTCAATGAAAAAACTCTCGGCGACAAGCCAGCCGCATGTCAAAATACAGACACCAACGTAACATGAGGAAGTCCACCAAATTGGCAACCTTGCGTGGTAAGAGAACAACAATAAATCAGGCATGTTTCTCCCTCGCTGATTGCTTAATTACAACTAACCTATTATACACTGAGGGGAATCGATCAAGCCAACTATAGGAAGCAATCCAAAACGCACTTACCAGAACGCTATTGAAGAGGGCTTTGCAAATTTCTGGCGACAGTAGGTTGAAAGGCCAACTGGATTAACGACATGCTATCACTTCTGCGCTAGCGTTCAATATCAACCCGTCGGCGCTACTCGTGTCGGTAAATAGGAAACTTAAAAAGGACAAAGTGCGATTGCTTGATTCACTTCTGCAGTACTTGCAAATCAGGTGACTACAGACTACTGTTCAGAGAAATCAGTGTATGCATAAGAAATTCGATGTTTTAGAAGTCCCAGCCAGGGAAAAGCAAGGTGGTGGTAACTGAGCCCTCTCTGGATTCATTGTACTACGTGCCTCGGTAGTGTAACGCACCCTGGACAGGTAAGGCCTGTATCATCCCGGGTGAACAGCACGGATTGTGTGGGTATCGCATAACTTGCATTTTTCCCAGGTCGAAATAGTTGACTTATTTGCCTTAAAGCCCTGAAGGCGCATTGGTGCCATAGTTCGGCGGACCTGATTCGCATTGAGTCGCTGTTGTGTGTCAGAAAGGAAACATTTTGATTGGGTGATACGCGTGACCTTCTGCATGACTCATCTTGTTGACAGCACCTAAAAGACTAGTCAGGTTTTTGCTAATGGTTGTTGTTGCATGCCAAATCTGCGGGAAATTCGGCTTGTCAGAGAGTCTCCCTGATGCATACTTCGGTGTTTTGAATTCTAAGTCCTTTAGTTTTCACAGAGACGAATGTGTGGAATAAATCCTTCAGTTAAATACTTCTCTAGTTTGCTCCCAAAGATAATTTGAATGACAGAACCGAAACCACTCAATTATTTTTCCGGCAAGAACTATGAATTTAAGTGAGTTTACTTTTTTACTGCAATCCGCAAACACATGACAAATGTTGACTCCAGGGCGGTGTCGAATGCCATTATTTTGAATGCTTTCATGTGTTCTTTAAGAAACCAATTCGTTTTAGACATGGACAGACTGCGAACAAATTTAAGATGTCAAAGCCCGAAAAAATATAATTTATTTCCTTCAAAGGTTGCATTCTGAGACTAGCTTTCTGCTGTCTGGGTGTCTTTTAGATTCAATTTATACCTGCTTTACAAATAAATTTAATTTTCAGATTGGAAAAGTTGAGATATCCGGGTTGATCATTTGAAGACGAAGATAGGCTCTCTGGAAGAGGCGCATTTAAATGCTAACGTTTCAAAGAGCTGGGTCGGCTCTTCATTGTCAAAGCGTAAAATGCACTTAATTGATCAGAAATTTAATTTTAAGTGGCATGTTGTGTTGGCCGGCAACTGTGTGGACGAAACCGGGCGAAAATTGCAAACTCGCCTACAAGAGCACATATCGGCCACTCGAAGGTTTGACCCCAACTCTCAACTAGCAACACTCGTTGGAGAAACGGGGCATACTTTTGACCTCCAGAGGGCTACCATCTTAGGCCGAGGCAATACAAAAGCAGAACGGCTAACTCTCGAGGCGTGGTTCTCCGATGCCCACTCTATCAACAGGCACGTGGACTTTCCTGCAGCTTACAATGTCCTACGTCATCACAATCGTAGAGCTTAGGACCAAACAACCACACCGGACTTAAGAAGGCCGCACGGAGATACCCCGACGCTGAGTTTACTCGGTGAGGACGAAGAAGAACCGCCAGACCGACCGCCCAACTAAAGTCTTATCAGCTCCCCTCGACGTAGTGGTGACTTGCAAAGCACACAGGCAAAGCGCCAGTCAACCATCTTCCGAGAGGCCGAGGCAGCGAGAGGAGAGAAAAATCGATCAGCATAAGGCCGACTAACAAAAGATGTCACTTTAAATTAAACTTCTGATCGATTAAGTGCATTTTACGCTTTGACAACGAACAGCCGACCCAGCTCTTTGAAACGTCAGCACTTAAATAAACCTCTTCCGGAGAGCCTATCTTCGTCTTCAGATTTAATTTTCCTGTTACATTCTCCATCTCAGACCTAAAGCCCCGATTTTTCTTCATCTTTGACTGTCATCCTATACAGCGTGAATTGGTTGGAAATTATGACTTGAGTATACAGTGAGTGACCGATCTCATGAAATGTTGGCTGAAATTCTGAAATGCGTTTTCGATTAGGAAGGATTACCTGGTCGTGGTTGTAATACTGATTATCTTACGGTTGACTCTTATAACATTTCGGACTCGGCAGGATGTCTTCTTTTAAATGCACTTCTTTTCAATCTCCTGTAGTAAGCGTACGCGGCAAAAAATGACTATTTATGTAGCATGCATTTTGCCCATTGGTTTTCGATGGTCTTGGAAATTCAAATATATTTTATGGAAACCATAAACAAAAATATGCTTTCTTTTAGTTAATCAATAGAAGATCACGTTTTCTCTATATTTTTTACTTAAGGAAGGAGTATAATTAGGTTTTGAAAAAGT
The DNA here is from genome assembly GCA_902702965.1 of Spirometra erinaceieuropaei. Classification (NCBI taxonomy): domain Eukaryota; kingdom Metazoa; phylum Platyhelminthes; class Cestoda; order Diphyllobothriidea; family Diphyllobothriidae; genus Spirometra; species Spirometra erinaceieuropaei. The sequence continues at coordinate 466,127 of CACRXP010000360.1, read as the reverse complement.
TTTCTAATTATGAGACTTTTTAAGACCGCGAAATGTCCATTCACATTGCATCGTACTTGGCCGTTTACCACTGCTCCTCATGAAATGTACAACATGGTCCGCATCCATTGCAAAATTTTATGGACTCTGTACGATATCTCTCTAATGGCATAGAAAAATATGTGATGTTCTTTACGCGGAACGCATGCACCTTGTAGAGTGATGTCACTAAGCGCTAACGCAATGGATGATCAGGCTCCAAATTATTCGGAAATTAGAAAACTTTTTTAAACCCTAATTATACTCCTTCATTAAGTATAAAATATAAAGAAGACATGATTTTCTATTGATTGACTAAAAGAAAGCATATTTTTTGTTTATGGTTTCTATAAAATATATTTGAATTTCCAAGACCATCGAAAATCAATGGGAAAAATGTATGCTACATAAGTAGTCATTTTCTGCCGCGTACGCTTACTACAGGAGATTGAAATGAAGTGCATTTAAAAGCCGACATCCTGCCGAGTCCGAAATGTAATACGAGTATGTCTTAAGATGATCAGTATTAGAACCGCGACCAAGTATTCCTTCCTAATCGAAAACGTATTTCAGACTTTCAGCCAACATTTAATGAGATCGGTCACTCACTATATGTGCATCGCGCTGCTCCCTGGCTGGGACACCGCATTTCTGATGCGCACATCGAGTGTCCTGAACAGTAGTCTAAAGTCTCCTGATTTGCAGTGATCAGAAATACAAGTTATTCTGAGGTAAACCAAACAATCACGCTCTGTCCTTTCTATGACGCCTGTCTATCGATCAGAATAGCGTCGATGTGGTGATATTCACTGCTCGCGCACACATGACAACGTTTCCGCAACCCAGGTGACCTTTCAGCCACTTTCACTACGCTTACTACAGGAGATTGAAATGAAGTGCATTTAAAAGCAGACATCCTGCCGAGTCCGAAATGTTATAAGAGTCTACCGTAAGATAATCAATAGCACAACCGCGACCAGGTAATCCTTCCTAATCGAAAACGCATTTCAGAATTTCAGCCAACATTTCATGAGATCGGTCACTCACTGTAGGTGTCGGCTAGATCCTGTTTCATAGCCCTACCTGTTAGGGATTAGAATTAGGGGTTGGGGTAAGGGGTTAGGCTGGAGTTTGTCTACTGCAGGTACGGCAACTAAATATGACCTGACCTAGGCTCTTGATAAGCAAGACGTTTGAGCATCTTGATTACGCGAATGGAAGAGAATATGCGCATCCCAGGTTCTTGTTTAAAAGAAGGCGAAGGCACGATCACTGGGACAGTAGGTTTATTTGCCTGAGCTATCGAACTCGAACTGGAGTTCATCATCAGAGACTACTTAAGTGCAGCAAATTGTGAACATTCATATCGCTCGTCCTTGGGGGGGAGGGGAAGTACGTCCGTGGCTAGCTACGGTTTGTGCCGCCTGGTCCACGATGTTTCCCCGGCGTGGTGACGCCGTTTGCACTTTGCGACGGTGTGAGCTGCGCCACCTGGCTGCGTGGGCGGAGCGCGTGATAACACGCAGGCAAATCGATGTGATTGTTGATGGAGTTGGTGTCCGACACCCATGCCTCCAACAGCTCTCGCGCTGCCTTGTTACCGGCTCGCGCCAATATCCTCGTGTTGGCGAAGTCGAACTCATGCCGTTCCCCCAGCGTGTGAGTGGCTACTTGAGACAGTTGGTCGCCTCTCCGAACGGCCCGTTTGTGCTCAAATATTCGTGAGCTCAGACGTCGTCCTGTCTGGCCTGTGTAGTGGCAAGGACAGTTTTGGCACGGGATTCGATAGACTATGCCCGACTGTTCACCTGCGTCCAGCCGATCCTTCATTTTCACGATCCTGCTGCGCATGGTGGCCGCCGGATGATGAGCGATGCCCACGCCTAGCTCTGACGCGATGCGTTCTGTAGCCTCGGACACATTCTTTATGTACGGTAGGGAGTGCCAAATTGTTGGTGTTTCTCTTCCGTTTGTCCGGCGTGGGTGCGCGCGTATGCAGGCAAATAAACCTACTGTCCCAGTGATCGTGCCTTCGCCTTCTTTTAATCTTGATTACGCTCCGAACCGGTTCCGATCCTTTCATTTGCCCAATTCGCATGCAAATATTAACTCTAAACTTCTAAAGCCGTTGTTATTTAGTTGGTGTAATTTCAAATAGTAACGATCGTTTGTGTTGCGTCTAGCCTATCCCCAACAGAAACCTGCCTCTTCCTCTGAAACGACGGATTCAACTTACGAAGAATAAGCCAATAATGAGAGCCATCATCCCAACGGCTAGACTGGTGTAGAAGCCATGACTGGCCCATGCGCCGGGTCGTTTTGGGTCAGCGCTCACGAGAACAGTCAGAACGAGCATGCTGGTAGTCGTCAGCTCAGCCGCTAAATGCAGCCAGAAGAATTCTCCGTTGTAGGCCTGACTGTCAGCAGTCGTCAGGTTTGCCATGCCGCCGTTGGTCGCTGTAGCCCGCAGCATCGCCTGGGTGAATCCATGCGCCAAACCGGCGCCCGCCAGACCTCCGAGGAACTGACTCAACCAGTAGATGGGCAGGTAGATGAAGGATACCAGACGGCAGAGACAGAGGGCCAGAGTTACGGCCGGGTTTACGTGACCACCGCTGATTGGTCCGGCGATCCAGATGGCCAGGGTCAGAGCTATCGGCACAATAAGGAAGGCCGCGGCGGGCCCCGGCGGATGCTCAAGGGCGCGTACGAAGGTGAAGTTGAGGAGGGCAGTGCCAAGGGCCTCCGCGGCACACAGTCGCACAATCTGCCAGAGATTGGAGAAGGTCATATCGGGCACCTGGTGCGTTCGCAGCATTGGAATGGAGGATTTTGTGGGGCTTAGCTGGAAAACGTACTGGGTACCCTCCTCTGTGCCTATGTTGAGAGTGGACAGATGCAATTAAAATTAAATGCAATCAGATGGCGGACGTTTTTTAGGACCTACAGTACGTGACCCATCTCATGAAATCTGATAACGGAAACTGATACGAGAATTTCCGGACGTCTTCAACGTTGCGCACTTTGTTTGCTCATCCATAACCTTTAACGAAATGTCCTGTTGCTATGCAGGAATTGCGTTTACGTAATTATTTCAAGTGAAATATCAGTACATGTTAGCGAAAACGGACGTTGGAATATATTCATGCGATTTCCTATGCTAATACCTGCCCTAGAATTCGGTTACGCAGTTGAGCGGCTTTTCCATAAGAAGGATAGTAATTTGCCCGCGCGAGTTTAAATAAACAGATTTAGCCGAACCCGAAAATTTATTTCATGTCCGATGTTAACCGTGGTAATCAACCTGTAAACCGAAAGCTTGCTTTGAGAAAACCACTGATTTTATTAATTCCTATATGTCAAATTAGCAGACATGGGCGATTGGGTGACCTAAAGCGCAGTGATAACGCAGATAGGCATTCCTTCGTTTAAGTGGGCTGAAATTTTTTTGTCGTTTGGAAAATTCAACCTGATGTCACATAAATGACCACCACCGAATGGACATTTCCAGTTCTGAACATATGAAACACTGTTTGTCGTGTAGTCTAGTTTCTTTGAATACCTTATTCAGAAATATAACGAGTAAAACATTAATAGTTTAAGCAAAATATCACTATTTATATGGGCGCTCTACCGTGTATTCAATCGAAGAACGGAGCCTAAAAACGAGCAAAAACACTGGAAACGGTCTCGATGTATAAAGGAGGGCCTGTTCTTACGTTCACCGCATAATAATATTAGTATTGTTTAGGAACGTGAGAGTGACGGCCAAAAGTTTCAAATTTTTACTTGGCCACGCCGTGCAAAAATTCAAACAACACAGAGATTCGTCGACAGAGTGCATTAATAAAGCATTTCTTAAAGAGGTAACTCATTAGAGGAAGTTTTTTTGATTGACCGAGGGCATATTCGTTGTCGACTTTCGTTGTGGACAACCATTTTTCTCGAAAATGACGTTTGATGTTTGAATGAGTCTTCACATGTGACCCAAACGACCATCTTCGTGAAAAGGAGCGCCCGAAAACTCACTAATTCGGTAAATACCTTCAAGGATAATCTTATTTTAAAGTTCTCAACAGACGGATTATTCAGAATCTGTCAATGTGGACGATCGGATGAAAACACTGAAAATCATGAAGTATTCAGCAGCATTTCGAGGCCGATCTAAAACTCGGCGTAATAGAAAACGAATGAAAAGTGTAGATTAATTTAACAAAAGAAAATTTCTCTGTATAAACACAAAATGGCAGGTTTTTGATCACACCTGTCAGTTCTATTTAAATTTATTTGACACCGATCGGCCTGACAGCAAGTCACTTTATGATAACCTTTGTTCCTACGAGGTCCCATGGGTGAAATCCAGCAAAATCCAGTTTCTCTAGTTGAACCCCATTTCGTTTAATTCGAGAGGGTCAAGGGTAACGCGAATCCCTGGAAAACTGTTTTGGAACCTATACTCAAAATGTAGACAGTGGACGAACCGCCATGTATGAAATTACACTAATTCCTGAACGACATTTAGATGCAAACGTCAGTGAAACACTCTTATTAGACGTTGTTTTATATCTGATTTCATATTTACCACGTTTGGCGCATGAGAATGCATGCTATACATCTAAAAACGGAGTTTACTAAATAAGAGCCATTTCGGACATTTTCGGAATATTGCGTTTTTTTTAAAGAAATCAGCATTTCTAAACAATGCAACACTGCCTCTAATATTTCTTTTGTGTTTTCACTTCTTTTAAACTGGTACCTAGTTAACATAGATATTGGACTCATGAAATGATGTTCGCTTTCGAGTGATTGGCAATCAGTCGTAAATTTCGACACACTCCATGAAGTAGGTAACGCATTGTAAGTTAACTTACCCCAAACAATCATTTAAGTGGGTCTGGATAGCGTTTTTGTAAGGCAAGGGCGTGGATATTCATAGGGTCTTGAGAAATCCAAGGAACACTATCTTAAATTTTACAATAACTGTTCTTCACTTTTGACCCAACTGTGAAAAACTTGGTGCCTCCGTGGAATTCGAACCCATGACAGCAAGAGGAGGCTTTAGTAGAACCAACGCTCCAACCATCTGATCTATGGGGCCCCACCGGACGAGGCGAGTTTTATCACACTTAGGTCAGGTTCACCCACACAACCTACTGTAACGTCTGAAATCTACCAAATCTGATAAAGTAAGCTGACTGTCCAAGCAGAATTTCCTTAGTAATACATCTAGAATTAACCAGATAACTACCAGGCTCACGTAATCCAAAGGTGTTCTGGGGAGTTCAGAGACCTACCGTTCTCACGATGTAAAAACGCCATTGCCCGCCTTATGGATTATTCAGCTCTTTTTGAGAGATGACATCGTAATTTTACGAGATTATGTGTTCTTATGAGACCCCCTGTTTCCGGTGAGCTGTCAAAGTCCCCACATAATGGCATAATGGTCATGTGCCCTGTATGAGAGCTAAGGTCATACCCTGTTTTTTAAAAATCAGAAAATCTTCCACAAAAAGCCCAATACGATGCAGGTTATTGTGCACATATAACATATGTCACCGATCTTTTATGACTGTGGCCTGCTAATTTGACATTTAAATTGCTATTACTTCCCCCCCCCCTTATACGAAAATGTCTGTGCTAACCTAGTTCTTAGGCAGCTTTGTTTTTTTCACCTGGTGATATGGTTCCTAAGGGAGGGTAATTTGGTTAAATACTTAACCGAATTAGACCAGGCCTACGTCCGCAAAACAAAGGGTCGTGATGGGTGGCCTTAGCGCAGTCGCCAATTAAATTTCTGAAAAAAGCGTCCTATGCATTCACAGAGGAAGTGTAGGTCAAGTCAAACGAGGCTCCATATTTGTTTTGCATCTGATGACAAATCTTAACAATTTTCGGAATGAAATTCGATCAGCCCGACAAACGGCCAATCAAGCGTCAACCCGCAGCATCATTTGTTTACAGTGGTATTTAACGGCCCATGGGCAAAAGAAAAGACCGAAGCGAAGAGTAGAGTAAAAAGATGATTTGCTTATTCGGTAGCCACTAAGGTCTTAAATGAAATTTCCCTGCAGTATAAAGGCCCTGTCTTCATAGAAAAGCAGAAATATGGGTGTTAATTTCAATAGTATGTGTTGATTATTTCAGCACTTAGAGATGACTATGTCCAAGGGAGGCGAGGTCAGATATTTTGAGCAGTATCCGGACTTCACAACTGATAGGTATCTGGAGAATGCATATCATACATAAAAACTGAAATTTTAAAGTCTACTAAATGTATGGTGGATGGGTTACAAATACAGCCATTTAAATGTCCACGAGGTGGACTCCTCCTCTTACAGGTGAAAAACAGAAGCAATCGATTGGTCTCCCAGGAATGACCTAACTGTTACTTCCAAGACCGCTGGTACAGACATTGCCTGCGTGTTTTTTGGCAATATGTTTTCAGAATTTTCCGTCGCAAAGTAAAATTATCCCGGTGATGAGACGATCAGCAAACGGCTTAGCATGGAGGAGACTAATACGGCGGTTCGAACAAAACTATTTAGTCTTTCCTTCAGCGGACTTTTCAGTACACAAGGTGGGCTAAATCAAGAAACCTCAACCGAAATAGGCTTTCGTCTCGAAAGATTAAGTAAGTAGGGTTATAAAACTAACCATCGTGCAGCGTAAAGCTATAGTAATTCAGTTACCGAAGGATGCCGGTTTTCGAACGAACTTCTTGTCGGCCGTATGAAAAAATTATGCTCTAAAAATAACTATTTATGTAGCACGCATTTTTCTCATTGATTTTTCATGCCCTTAAACATTATATTGTATTTCATAGAAAACATGCATAAAAATACTCACTCTTCTACTGATTCCGTAGAAAGTCACGTCTTGTTTCAATTTCACACTCGAAGAAAGAGTATAACTCGGTTTTCAGATACCTTTTTATTCCCAAATAATTTCGAACCCAACCTGCCGTTACACTTACGTTCTGGGTTTCCAAACTACAAGCTGTATATTTTTCGCGTGCGGAAAACCATACATTTCTTTAAGGCGTTAAGTGGAGGCCATATGAACTTCATGAAATTAGGCGGTAGATATAAGCCTTATTGGTGACTTTACAAGTGATATTGGTAAAGGCTCAAACATGGCGTTTTATGAACGGCCATTTCAGGGTTTTAAAAAATCTCATAAATGTAAACCCTTTAAAGCCAAATTATATCCGTCTTTTGAGTAAAAACCTGAAAGGCAACGTTATTTTCTACCGAGTGAGCGGAAAAATGAATATTTCTATGCACGTTTTTTATGAAAAATAATTGAATTTTTAAGGACATCGAAAATCAATGAGAAGAATGAGTACTACTTAAGTAGCCATCTTTTAGAGTACAGTTTATGCATACTGCCGACAAGATGTTCGTTCGAAAGCCGGTATCCTGGTGTGACTGAATTATTGTGGAATTACGCTGCATGATAATTAGTTTTACAACCCTGCTTGATTAGTCTTTTTGAAACGAAAACGCATTTCGGAATTTCGTCTGACATTTCATGAGTTAGCCTACATACTGTACACCTATGAGAAGGAGGAAGTTTGATTGGGCACAAAATGCACACGTGTTTTCTAAGAATTAAAACTCCTCTAAATTTCATAGACAACCCAGCGCCTTGGGTATTCCTAGGACGTCACTGTCCTCCTAGAATGTGCCTTTTCTACTATCAAGACGTATTCGTATTTGTATGTCCGAAAACGTTGAAGTTCAGACCTCTTGAATGCAGAAAGCAACCTAAACAAATGATCGTATGCTATTTTGCGCTTTTATTTTTCACGTACATCAAAAGGTCACATAAGTGGTTATAAGAATACATAGGACCGTTTTTGTAGGCGTTCTGATTCCGTCCGCCTTTAGCGCGTTCTGTGTTGAACCCCCTAAGTCTATCGGCTGGTTCTACGTCATTGGTCGACTACACATGACGAGCATGTCTTTTAAAAATAATGGATGTTCTCATACCTCATTAGCAACCTTAACGCATGGTTCATTTGGTGTCAGACTGCTCAAATTTCGCACACCGCAAGACAGTGGTAGAGGAACCTACGATGAATATCTCGCTAGGAATGCTGTTCGCAGTGTGCAGTAAATCTGCAGTCTCATGAAATACTAACCGAAATTTTGAAATAGGTTTTCATTTTAAAAAGATTATATAAGTAGCGTTGTCATATTTATTACCATGTCTCTTAATGGTAAGGTATACCATTCACGCAGGATTCCGGCTGTCAAAATAGATTCCTGTTGGTCGCCAGGGTGAAGTTAATTTTGTGAAGAATGACTATATATGTGGCCTGCATTTTTCCGATTGGTCTTCGATGTCACCACAAACTCAGATATATTTTATAGAAACCCTCGTTAAACATTCGGTATTTTACTCAAATGATAACAAATTATGCCTTTTTCAAATCTTATACTTGAAAAAAGAGAGCCGTTCTGTTTTTAAAAAAGTTTTTCATTGTGATGTTTTTCGATCAACAGTATCACATCAGTACATTTAATGTTTGGGCTTATAAACCGAACAACATAGTCAGCGTCGATTACAAAATTCAGGGAGCCCTATGTGACCTTATATAAATACCTTATAGAGCTTTACGACTCTCCTCGCGTGGATGGTATATAGGTTGCAGTATGGAAACCCTTAATTCAAGCATAACGGCAGGAGGGGTTCAAAATTATTCTGGAACCAAGGAAGTATTTTAAAGCCAGATGATACACATTCTTCAACCATGAACATTAAAGAAGGTGTAATTTGGCGCCAGGTAAGTAAAAGAAAGAATATTATTATGCATTTATTCTGCAAAATATATTTGAGTTAATGACGTCGAAAATCGACGGGAAAACATGCTACTTAAATCGTATTTTCTCGCAGAATTAGTTTCCTCAGGTTGGCAAAAAAGTTCTTTAGGAAATCGAAATCCTGTCGTGACTAGAATATCTTGAAGTTATGCGATAAGAAAACTAGGGTAACAATCTTACTTAAGAAACTAATCAGAATCGAAAGTGCATTTCAGAATTTAGGTCAATAGTTCATGAGAAAGCGTATAATTATACGTTCAGGAACTCAACTTCCACTGTTTTCCATCTACAACACTCATGCGCTACTCGCACCATGCTTTGAAATTTTCGTTTGGAGTTGAGGTTTCTTATCGTGAAGAAAAAAGACATTAATCTGAAGTTGCTACTTGAAAACTTACTTCTCCTAGGTCAAGGGACGCATCCGTCTTTACTGAGAATTCAAGGAAACCGTAAACTATCTCCCTCACCTGACACATATTATGGAGGTGTTCAGAAAAATAGTATGTGGTGCCATGTATATTCGTACTTGACGCTACTATGTGGCAAATTGTCGCCAGTTTTGCTTAATCTCACTCAGTAGTACTTTCGTGATTGACTAGATTTGCACGAAGTCATCTGGTGGACTTTATAAACACGATAAAATAATTTAAAAATATTTATTACCCCCTCGCTTTTAAAAGTCCTGTTTGTTCGGCAGGAAATGCCTTCGACGTAGTCAACGATCCAAAAGAGGTAGGAGAAATGAGATAGAATACACACAGGACTCGAAAATTCTCTCAGTTTGCTGACAGAGAGGAATTAACAAATATCCCTACAAGAGTGTCCCCTGAACGGCCTTTTGAGACAACGAAAAGACCAGCACGTTATTACTGGACAGCGGATGCTTTGGCAGACACTGTACTACCCTCTATACCCCTAAGTAAAACGGCGTGTGATTACAATGTTTTTCAGAATCTCTCGTGAAAGTGGACGACTTTTAATTCAAAAGACCGCTTGGAGGGCGGAGTTTGTTTTCAATGAATTCCTATCGAGGTAGTGCATTTACAGGGTAAACGGGTCAAGTGAAAGGGGTGAGTAATAAGGTACGTCGGGAAATATTTATGTTTTTGGGCAAGTTGGATTTGGGAACATGGTATGATAATTAGAGACGGTAAGTATGGTTTACTTCAAACGATGACTATCGTGTTTAGTGTGGGCTGTCTACAAGCGATAGTAGAAAGCAGCTCCTGTGTGCACAGGAGAATCCCATGCATGCCTCGCCTTTACAGAGACCAAACTTCAATTAACTCACTAATTGCACGTAATTCACCTGACCTTCCCATCCTCCCCTAATCGACTGAAAAGGTTGGGACTGACTGTCTCTAATTATGCGCCAACGGTCCCACATCCCACTTGTATGAAAAGATAAATATCACCTTAGTTATCTTATTACCCACATGCTCGACCTGGTCCCCTAAACATGTTAACTTACCGGCTGGAATAGAACGACCCTGATGGTGATTCATTTACAGAAGAGGCCTCTACCAAGTTTCTGGAATAGGAGGATCACGCCTTAGTAAAAAGTATTATTACTCACAATAAGCAAGGGACCTGCAAGTTGATTTACTGCGAATCCATCATAGTCCTTATTAGAAGGTCATTTATTTGTTTGGCTTATATGCAGTAGTTAGTCAGGGAATCGCAACCTCGGACTGAGCGGCCGCGGTTACAACTCAAGCCAGCAACAGGTCGGACATCGTGATCCTTCGTCAAAACAGTAGAGATCTGGAATAATCAGTCAAATGGAAGTGATCTAGGCTTAATTATTTATTTATCATCAGGCGACCACTCGCGTGGATTCAAAAGTCTCAGCTTAGAAGAAACATTCACTTGATCTTTTCGTTCCGCGATAAAGACAGAAAACAACTGTATTTTTCGAAAATAACTTTACATTACTCCACATACAGTAGGTGCGCTAACTCGAGAAATGTTCAACTGAAATTCCGAAATGCGATTTGGTTTCAAAATAATGAATTAAGTATGACTGTAAAACAGACCATCGTAAAGCGTCATCCTATAATAATTCGGTTACCCAGGATGCCGGCTATCGAAATAACCTCGTTTCAGCTTCATGCAAAAACTTAACTCTGTAAAAATGACTGTTTAAGTAGCATTCATTTTTCTTATTTAAATTCTATGCCCTTAAAAATTCAATTATAATTCATAGAAAACCTAAATGAAAATATTCGTTTTTCAGCTTATTCGGTAGAGAATTACGTCTTTCAACTCTATACTCGGACAAATGTATAATTTGATTTAACAAAACATATCCGATTCCAGAATACTTTTGAACTCGAACTACCGAAATCAGATCTTCCTCAATTTTATACTCAAAGAAAGACTGTAATCCGGTTTTAAAGCCTTTTCTAATTCTCTAATAAGTATGAACCCGACCTGCTCTTATACTTGCATTCAGGGTTTTTAAACTGCAAACCGCGTATTTTATGCATATAGAAAACCATACATTTCTCTACGGTAATCAGAGGAGACTAAATGGGGTCATAAAATGTAGCAGCGGATTTGAGCCATAATGCTAGCCTTAGAAGCCATAGTCATAAATACAGAAAGATGACGTTTTATGAGCGGTCATTTCACCGTATTAAAAAATCTCACAATTGAAAACTTTCTTTAAAAACAAATTATACTCTTCTGTCGTGTATAAAAGTGAAAGAAGACGTAATTTGCCATCGGATAAGCAGAAGAATGAATATTTTCATGCGTGTTTTCTATGATTTATAAACAAATTTTTAAGTTCATCGAAAATAAATGAGAAAAATGCATGTTAACTAAGTATTCATTTTTACATGATGTAGTTTTTTCATGAGGCCGAGAAGAAGTTACTTCGATAGCCAGCATCTTGAGGTAACCGAATTACCATAGAATGACGCTGCATAATGATCTATTTTACAACACCACTTAAGTAATCATTTATAAACGAAAACGCATTTCGGAATTTCGGTTGACATTTCATGAGTTAACCCACCTACTATACACTGACATACTGCTATTGCGTTTTAAACTCAACCAAAGGCGCGTAATAGTGTTGAGTCAGTTAACACCACCAAATACAACCTTTTTTACGACTTCAGTCATCAGATCTGTGCAAGTAATTTATGCTCTCTACAGGGTACAAAAAACAGCTTCCCGCCAAACACGATAGCCTTCATTGTCTATTCACGACTGATGTCAATTTGCTCTAGTTTTTTGACATTCGGCAGACTGTTCGTTTAGGCTGCCCGGAGGACAGTTTCTCGATGCATTTCATTTATGTTTGGAGCCATTGTCTGATTGTGGAAAATTACACCGCATTTCTGCATTAAACTGAATTAAGATGCAAGAAACAACTTTAGGGACTTAGAGATGCTTCCAACAGTTATAATAATTTAGACGCCTTTAAAGTCCAAAACAATCAAAATAATTTAAATTGTTACTTACAATTACTTCCTCAGAGAAGATTCTATTCCAAGCAGCCATTCTGTTTTCCCATATAAAAATCAAATCTTTAATAACACAAAAATTTAGGAGCTGGCCAAGCATCCCGAAATATCAACAGAAATTTCGAAATGCGTTTCCATTTCGAAATGATTAATTAAATAGGTTTATGAAACTAATTCGTCTGCAGTATAATTCCATAATAATTCAGTTACCTCAGGCTGCCGACTTTCAAACGAACTTCCCTCTGCAGCATGCAAAGGCTATACTGTGTAAAAAAATGACCATTTAAGCATTTTTCTCATTGATTTTCGATGCCTCTGAAAGTCTATTTATATTTCTTGAAAATTTGTATAAAAGTATTCATTCTTCTACTCATTCAGTAGGCAACTACGTCTTCTTTCATTTTTATCCTCGAAGGAAGGGTATTATTTGGTTTTTAAAACTATCCTAATTCTCGAATAATTATGAACCCGCTCTGGCGTCACGATTGCATTCGGGGTTTCCAAACTACAAGCCATGTATTTTTCGCTGGCGGAAAAACACATATTTCTCTACGGTATTGAGGGGAGACCATATGGGGTTCGTAAAATTTGGCATCGGATTTGATCCATATTGTTAACTTTACAAAGCACATTGGTAAATTCAGAGACATAACGTTCTATGAACGGCCATTTCACGCTGTTAAATAGTCTCACAATTATTAACTTTTTCAAGAACCAAATTATGTTCCTCTTCGAGTATAAGATTGGAAGAAGGCGTAATTGTCTGCCAGACAAGCGAAAGAAAGATCATTTTTATGCCTGTTTTCCAGGAAGTATAAGTATACATGTAGAGGCATCGAAAATCAATGAGAAAAATGCCTACTACTTACTGTTAGTGACTTAACTCATGAAATTTGTCGAAATTTACGAATGATTCCCAATCACTCGCTAATCGACACCATTTCATGAGTCAACTGTCTATGGTAATTAAGTACATGTTTAAATGAGTTAAAAACAGAGCGCCCATATAAATACAGATATTTTGCTTAAACTATTAATGTTTTGCTCCTTCTATTTCTGAATGCGATATGCAGAGAAATTAAACTGCATGACAAGCAGTGTTTCATATGTTCAGAACTGGAAATGCCCATTCGGTTGTGGTCATTTATGTGACATCAGGTTGAATTTTCCAAACGGCAAAAAAATTTCAGCCCATGTAAACGAAGGAATCCCTATCGGCGTTATGACTGCACTTTAGGTCACGTAATCGCACATATCTGCTAATTTGACATGTAGGGACCAATAAAATTACTGGTTTTTTTAAAACAACCTTTGTGTTAGCAGGCTGATTACCAAGGTTAACATCGGACATGAAATACATTTTCGAGTTCTGTTAAATCTGTTTATTAAAAATCTCGCGGGTAAATTACTATCCTTCCAATTAAAAAAGACGCTCAAATGCGTAACCAGAGTCTAGGAATGTATTTGCATAGGAACTTGCACGAATATAATCCAACGTCCATTTTCGTTAAAATGAACTGATATTTTACTTGATGTAATTACGTAAACACAATTTCCGCATAGGAAACGTACATATCGTTGAAGGCTGTGGATGAGCAAACAAAATGCGCAACGTTGTAGACGTCCAGACATTCTCGTATCAGATTCCGCTGTCAGATTTCATGAGATAGGTCATGCATTGTAAGTAGTCATTTTTACATATTGTAGTTTTTATATGCAGCCGGAAAGATGTTCGTTCGAAGGTCGGCAACTTGCGGTAACTGAATTATTATAGGATTATTCTGCGCGATGATTAATTTTCAAACCCTATCTAATTAATTTTTTCGAAACTAAAACGCATTTAGGAATTTCAGTCGAAATTTCATGAGTTGGCCCACCCATTGTAAATAAGGCCCTAACATTTCGAAAAATAACCTCTGGCGACTGTGTTATTATTATGCAATCAGGGAATCGCTGAACCTTGCACAGTGTTGATTGGAAAATACATAATTCATCCAAAACCTGCTAAGGATGATCTGTCGTGCACTGCAGCGTAGTGCGGGCGAAATCACAAGGAAGTGTTTGAATGAACTGGCATCGCTGCCGCCGTCGCACATCACAACACCGAATCAGTTATGTTATACCACATCCTCCCAACCATGTACAGTACAGAAAATATATTTCCTTAGACACACAAACTTCGCCAAATACCAGATTTGACCAACTTGAAAAGGGCTAAATCTTTTCGAGTACTCACGCCACAACGGTAGGTTTCTCGTTTGATCGTCATATGCAAACGAGTTTAGTTAACATCAAACATTGCAAATAAAACAGCCCTAAAGCATAAGCACAATTTCCTCAAAAAATAACTGCTGATACTTAGCAAATAAGTTTAAACGAAATTTCATGTGAACACTTTGGTCTAAGTTTATTAACCACAGCCGGAGAGCCACGTACTATTCTTTAAACTATCAATAGGCAGTTTGCAGTATATAAAGTAGATGTGCTTACTCATGAAATGTCAACCAAAATTTCGAAATGCGTTCTCGTTTCGAAAAGATAAATTAAGTAGTGTTGTAAAACTAATCATGATGCAGCACAAATCTATAATGATCCAGTTTCCCCAGGGTGTCGTCTTTCGAAAGAACATATTTTCGGCTGCAGACAATACCTATACTCTGCAAAAAATGACTACTTATTTAGTATGCAATTTTCTTATTGATTTTCGACGCTCTTGAAAAGTCAATTTAATTTCATGGAAAGCATGCATAAAAATATTCATTCTTTCATTCATTTGGTAGGGATTACGTCTTCTTCTTATTGTGTACTCGAAGGAAGGGCATAATTCGGCCTCAAAAAGTTTTTAATTGTGAGATTTTTTAATACCTTGAAATGGCCGTTCATAAAACCTCATGTATCTGCATTTACGAATGTGGCTTGTAAAGTTAACAATAAAGCTCAAATCCACTGCTTAATTTTATGAACCCCATATGATCTCCTCTTAACACCGTGGAAAAATGCATGTTTTTCCGTGCACGGAAAATATACAGCTTGTAGTTTTGAATCCCTGAATGCAAGTGTAACAGCTGGTCGGGTTCAAAATTATTCGGGAATCAGAAAAGATTTTTTAAAACCGAATTATACTCTTCCTTTGAGTATGAAATTGGAAAAGGACGTGATTTTCTACAGAATAAGTAAGAGAATGAATAGTTTTATGCATGTTGGTCATGAAATATAATTGAATTTTCAAGGGCATCGAAAATCAATGAGAAAATTGCATACTAAATAAGTAGTCATTTTTTGCAGAGTATAGATATTGCATGCAGCCGAAAATAAGTTCTTTCGAAAGCCGACACCTTGTGGTAACCGGATCATTATAGATTTATGCTGCATGATGATTAGTTTTACAACATTACTTAATTTATCTTTTCGAAACGAGGACGCATTTCGAAATTTTGGTTGACATTTCATGAGTTAGCACATCTACTCTACTGTTTTGGAGGATACCATACTGGCTGCACAAGTGCTACCGAAGAACACAGGGACGTGTTTCGCCGATATTCTGCCGCTGCATGGCACAGCTGCGAGGGGTTCGGCTCCTCAATGGGACCCACGACATTCCTCGTGTGTTTTTGGTAGTAGAATGCTTGCATGTGTGTTATTCGATAGCAACAATCTCGACTGTCGTCGAGAAACTGTTGAAGTAGAAAGGCAGCAATTTTTACGGGAAATCACCAGCGTATTTGCGGGCAAGAACGGCCAGCTGTTGTGGTTGATAAACTCCGCATGACATGACCATCCACACACTCCAATAGCAACCTATAGAAACGTGACTGGGGAATAATCGTAGTGGAAAACTTCGTGAATAAGCAATGATCAAATGTGGTCGAGTACGATAATCAATACGGGATTAATGCTCATTTTTCGGTTCTCCTGCATTAGACAAATACGGTGGGTGAGCGGTTGTACGGATGTAAACTTTTATGTGCTTCTTTTAATTTCTTACCTTTCAGCAACAGAGATGCAAGAATAAAAGTCCTTTTCCCAAGGCAAAGAACTGACCTTTTATTTCGACTTTCCTTATCACACAGCTGGACGGTTTAAAAAAAACATAGGAAAAGCGCATTCAAAACAGAAGCCAATCCTCTGAAGGTTTAAATGAGGTTACTTCCTCGGAGTCGACTGCCCAGACCAGAAACACCAGATAGGCTTCACAAGTTTGATAGGTAGGACAAGGTAGTAAGCACTCCCATTCTAGTACCGATTTTAGTATCCCAACTTAAAATCTAACCCCACTTACTCAAGGCCATCTACAATACGGTCGTTCATATTTCCATGACCTCCCGTTAGAGCAAAGGACGGTGGCTTGAACAGCCAGATTCATTGTTATAATTGGTCTTTATATTATCTCGGAACTTCAACCACGAAGTTTATCACCAGATAGCAGGCCAATTCTAAAATCTAGAACAAGCCGTAGCAACTGTCGATAGAGGCTAACAGGCGAGTTCCAGGAAGCAGTTCAGCAGAAGAAGAAGAGGATGCGATCACTAGAACAAGAAGTTTATTGGCCTGACATTTCGGACTCTCATTCGAACCTACCATCAGAAACGCTTGCAGATAAAGTTAGTGGAGGCACAAAGATAGCAGTATTTATAGTACGTAGCTGCCGTGGGGGCACATGTGCACCGTTGGGGGCCGAAACGTCAGGCCAATAAACTTCTTGTTCACGAAAACAATTAAGCACATTTTCAAATATAAACCAGACCATTGGAACTGGATTTGAACTACTGAAGGAAGAATTAACACAAAAGTGGTATGCGAAGCTGGTTTAGGCTGTTATACTTACCCATCTGAAATTCGTGTTCTTTTCGTTTTTCCCGGCGCATATCCATGTTCGTACCGCGGTCTCTTTGCAGCAGTTCCCCTTGGGTGAATAGCACACTTGATTCAATTCGTCTAGCCGACAAGGAACGCTATTTATTGAAGTAAGCGAAAGATTACGCGTGTCATCCAATCAAAATGCGTTCTTTCTGACACCACACACAACAGAGACTCAATGCAAATCAGGTTTGCAGACCATGGTACCTATGCACTTTCAGGACTGTAAGATAAACAAATTAATTATTTCGACCTGGGAAGAAGGTCAGTTATACGATACCCACACAATCCGTGCTGTTCACCCATGGTACGTGCCTTATCTGTCCAGGGTCTGCTCAACTGTCGAGGAATGCAGCACAATGAATCAAAAGTGGGTTTGATTGCATCCTACAGTGAGTGACCTATCTCATGAAATGTTGGCTGAAATTCTGAAATGCGTTTTCGATTAGGAAAGATTACTTGGTCGCGGTTGTAATACTGCTTATCTTGTGGCATACTCTTATAACATTTCGGACTCGGCAGGATGTCGGCTTTTAAATGCACTTCTTTTCAGTCTTCTGTAGAATGCGTTGTCGGTACAAAATGACTACTTTTGTAACATGCATTTTTCCCATTGATTTTCGATGGTCATGGAAGTTCAAATATATTTTATAGAAACCATGAACAAAATATTCTTTCTTTTAGGCAATCAATAGAGAATCACGTCTTATTTATATTTTATACTTAAGGAAGGAGTATAATTAGGTTCTAAAAAGCTTCTAATTATGAGACTTTTTAAGACCGCGAAATGTCCATTCACATAGCATCGTACCTGGCCGTTTACCACAGCTCCTCATGAAATGTACAACATGGTCCGCATCCATTACAAAATTTTATGGACTCTGTATGATATCTCTTTAATGGCATAGAAAACTATGTGATTTTCTTTACGCGGAACTCATGAACCTTGTAGAGTGAAATCACTAAGCGCTAATGCAACAAATGATCAGGCTCCAAATTATTCGGCACTTAGAAAACTCTTTTAAAGCATAATTATACTCCTTCCTTAAGTATAAAATATATTATGAAGACGTGATTTTCTATTGATTGACTAAAAGAAGGCATATTATTGTTTATGGTTTCTGTAAAATATATTTGAATTTCCAAGACCATCGAAAATCAATGGGAAAAATGCATGCTACAAAAGTAGTCATTTTTCAACCGAGCACGCTTTCTACAGGAGATTGAAAAGAAGTGCATTTAAAAGCCGACATCCTGCCGAGTCCGAAATGTAATAAGAGTATGTCTTAAGATGATCAGTATTAGAACTGCGACCAAGTATTCCTTCCTAATCGAAAACGTATTTCAGAATTTCAGCCAACATTTCATGAGATCGGTCACTCAATAGATGTGCATCGCGCTGCTCCCTGGCTGGGACACCGCATTTCTGATGCGCACATCGAGTGTCCTGAACAGTAGTCTAAAGTCCCCTGATTTGCAGTGATCAAAAATACAAGTTCCTCAGAAGTAAACCAAACAATCACGCTCTGTCCTTTCTATGTCGCCTAACTTTCGATCAGAATAGCGTCGATGTGGTGATATTCACTATTCGCGCACACATAAAAAACGTTTCCGCAACTCAGGTGACCTTTCAGCCACTTTCACTAAAAATTTGTAAATGGTTAGATCGCGGTTGGTAGCCGGGAATGAGAAGCGGACGGCGACCTAACCCTAATCCTTACCTTAACCCTAACTCTAACCTTAACCTTAAACGTTAACCGTTAACCCTAACAGCAGCTCTAACCCTAACTCTAACCGAAATCGTAAACGTAACGGTAGCGCTTAGACATAGCCGTAACTGTAAAACCTAACCACAATACTGAAATCTATTCGTACGCTCAAACCCTAACCGTAACCCGAAAACATAAGCTTAAATGCATAACCCTAACCCGAAAATCGGAAACTATTAACCGGTACCCGTATCCTAACCTCAACCGTAAAACGGAAGCCAAATAGGCCGCATGTGCTTATGGAGCCCCACAAAATATCCCCAGTTAACAACCCCCCCCGCAGCCACCTGTAACACGGAGCCTGGCTACCAACTGCGATCTAGCTAAAACTACGATGAAACGAGAGGACCTCTAAAAACAACCACTTATTGCTATTCCGTGCTTTCTGCCAATGAAAGTTTTTCACTTTCAATGTTAGAACATACGAGCAGATCAAAGGAAGGCCGATGGATTTTCCAACATCCAACAAGAGCTCGAAAATGTCTCTACAATACTGATCTAGCAAGTTATTCGTGGACTGCTTCGTATAGTTGGACTGCCCGACCAAGAGAGAGAGAGAGGAATTCGCTTTATTTTGAAATCGTAAGTTCAAAATTTTCAGCAAAAATTGGCTCCATTCACTGTGTTAAGAGATTATTCAAGAGTCAAAGAAACGATTATTATGGGGATAGTTCAAGTCTTAGCTTCTGTATTTCTGTCTCTTCGCAAGTAAGATAGCGCGCTAGGAAGGCAATACAGAAGCTCGATAAGCCGATGTGCGAGAGGATATAAGTCGGAAGCTGCGGCGCATCGGGCGGGAAGACTTCGCAGACATAAGATCAGAATGTAAGGGATGGGCAACGTCATCTAGAATTCTACCAGCAAATTGCTTGACCGCATTGAAGTGTCGTTGTAAGATAGTGTCAACCGAAAAAAGATAAGAAATACCAGCAGCAGAAGAGAGCATGCGGAGGACTCATTTCAAAATTAAAATATCCTTTTTTAGTAAAACAGGAAAAATGACAGGAGAGCAGTATAGGATAAAAGTAAGAATGCAGACATCAATGAATCGCCAGACTAAGGGTTGAGGTGTGTGGTAGGAACGTAAACGACGTATGTCGTAAAGCAGTTTACGAACTTTAATAAATAGGGACTCAATATAGAGGGTAAATAAAAGATTTGAGGACAAAGTAACGCCGAGGTACCTGAAAGAGGATACTTCGTTAGTAAAAATATCAGAGGAATCAGGATTAGGAGAGGGCCGCAGTCGAAAAATACACTGAACGGATTTTTGGTTGTTAATTAGGTGACCTAGTTGATTGTTCTTCTCTGCTCGTGTAAGATTGCCAATTTGGTGGACTTACTTTTGTGTAATTACTTTCGGCATTTCGATGTGCGACTGACTTCTCCTTGGGAGTTTTTTCATTGACCAATCCCATACATGCATCAACATAGGGTATTTGTCTTAATTGCAATAATGAGAAAAACTGAGATAAGGTTTGTTCCAGTTCTCGAATAAAGCTTATAGCACGTAAGGATGGGTTAAATATCCGTGAAAACTCGTAAAAATGGAAGAAAACCAGAATAGAATTTACGACGAGAAATGAAATATGTAACAGAAAGCGCATAGACAACGCTGGCGAATCTGACGTAGGGCGAAACAACCGCAGGTGATTAGCATAGCAACGTAAACTTTGCGAATCATGCGACTGAGTTTTTAGCTAGTAACCGCAATTGGAGTACGGTAAATAAATCCGCGTTCGAAACTTGACAGACCAAACGTCGCTACCGACGATGTCTAATGCTCGGCATGGTGAAGCAGGGACGGTGACTTGTGCGTGAGATCGATCACTCACTGTACTTATTGAACTTTTCCTTTCATTAAAAGTCTCTTAACGTTTTGAAAGACATCCGAGAAAACACCAAATAAAATTGGCGTACAGACCGGTGGTTACCTTATGCAGTCAGCTTATACGCCCTAACGGAGAAATTGCACCGTTACTTTATCCTAAAAACCCCCATGTACAGAAACATGCTACAATTCAACGATCGTTTTGAACGATGTCCACCGTGTGCTCCACAGCAATGTGAGGACAGGGACGGTGACTTGTGCGTGATGTAGTTTATAGTAAATGTAGACTTGCACAGCATCTACCGCACTCTCTCCTCCACCTCCCCCACCAGGACCCGGTGTCAAGACAGAGTCAAGAACACCGGAGGCGGGGAAGGGCGCAGGTGCTTCGAAATCTACTGAAGACGAAACATGCATATTATGCGACATTCACCTGCTACTGCGAAAGTTCAGTCCAAATTCACATGCGTAAACATTCGAGCTGGTAAGAATGTTTGTGCTGAAGAAGTCCCTTTATGTTTAATTTCTGAAACATATCGCTGTTAATGACTGAGGTTTTAGAGCACCAGCGAAGCTCTTGTCGGAAACCCAAGGATTTGGCCCGGTGGAAGGGTTAGTTTCATCTGGGGTCAGCACTCTTCTTGTCCAACTGTTTTTTTTCCAGGAGTTAGAGCCAGTCCGCATTGTAAATTTCATTCGTATTTTACAGGGTTTTCTAGCTGAATTACAAGACTCTCCCTCTCAGTGCACAACGGGCTAGTCACGCAGTGAACCCCCTAACAAGCATTAAACGACCGTTCATCTCTCACTGTGCAAGTTTATTAATTCTTTCAACTATCTCACGTTCATCTACCGTCCGGAACTTGAGATACCAGCAGTTTGTCTTCGAAACTATTCCAACGCAAGCAAATACGCGAGTTGCACGAAATCTTTGACAAGAAATAGAAGGGATCGCTGCAGCAAATACTTTATTCGCCGGACGTTTCGGCTTCACTCTCCAACCCATCCTCAGAGACAGTGACAAAAACGGGGGATTCCTGCACATAAAGTTGCTGTATTTATAGGATGCAGTCGCTCTGCTACTGCATACCCATGCTAATTAACTGCTCTCCACTTCATCGATGATGGTAGACCGCTGGAGCGTTCATTGCTTGATTACCGGCAATCAAGATGTTCATGGCCGAAAATTCGTCGCCTGTGTTGGTTGTTGGCGTGATGATAGCTCGGCCACCGGCTCACCTACCTGCGCACACGCCCCACCCCTCTCCCTCCCCCCGGGTGGCTAATTACTTTGGCCAGACTTAGTCGCAGCACCGAGTATGGGGTGGAAATGTCAATGCCCTGCAGTGAACCGGAAGGTAAGGTTGCCGAATTTTAATACATTCAAAGGCTGTACAGAGAAAATGGCTGCCCGCACAACTTCGTCAGCCGGTGTATGCGCAAACGAGATAAGCCAATGATATTGGCTCCAACCCCAAATTTTGACGAGCGATCGCGTACATCAAAAACGTCACTGAGGTCATCAGCTGTCTTCTCTATCCACTTGCAGTTGCACACAGACCGGAGGGCAATCATTAGATGTCAGGGGATGAGACCAAGAGGCCTACTGCCACGGCAGGTAGCATCTGGAGTTGTTTGTCGGATCTAATGCGGTCGCGGGCAAAGTAACTACGTCGGAGAAACTGGAAGACTGCTCCGGCTGTGAATCGCCCAACTGGCGGCAGCAGCAGCGCGAATGAATAACGCCAACTCTCAAGTCGCGGCTCATTCCACGAGACCCGGCCACACATTCGAATTCGACGAGGCCGAAATTATTGCAAAAGACGATAATCATGTCAGTTGTGAGTTGCTTGAGTAATGGTTCACGGGACCTCAGTTTATCAACAAGTGCAACGACAATTCCATCCCATATTCCGTGCTGCGACGAAGTCTGGCCAAAGTAATTAGCCACCCGGGGGGCGCGCAGGTAGGTGAGCCAGATGACTGAGCCATCATCACGCCAGCTTCCAACACGGGTGATGAGATTTCAGCAATTAACAACTTGCATGCCGACCACCAATCCATTAGCGCACCTGTGGACAGCAGGCCTCGATGACGGGGAGAAAGGTTAATTATCATAGGTATGCAGTAGCATAGCGATCGCATCCAATAAGTACTGCAACTTCCCGTATCTCATGTTGTCTCTGATTGGGATTTGAGCGGGCATCCGAAAGGTCGGACGAATTAAGCCCTTGCGCCAGCGATGGCTTCTACTTCTTGTCAACTGTTTGGCTGATCAATTAAAAGACCACTGTTACTCATCAAGTCGCGTAATCTCAAAGACAACATAGGCCTTCGTCATATGGATCAGAATCAGGAATAATTAGTCATATGGGAGCAGCCGACACTTTAAGGCCAGATTGGTTTGTCATGGAAATTATCTTGTTGGTCCATCCGTAGGCGTGCATGGACATGGTATATTTCTCAAATTTGGATTAGAAGAACATCCCGAGGTGGAAATTAGTTCAGTCTAGGAATCAATCATATGGTAATTACAGGGCTAGTCGACTACTCTCAAAAGCAGTTTTGCAAGGAAAAAAATGAAACTTTATTCGACAGTAAAATTTGAAATTGCAGTAGAACGTTCAGGTGTTACGCTGGGGGAATTACCACATCCCGAATTTGGTATTTATTATGAGTGCGCCCTTCCGATAACGCCTACCAGATAACGATCTAGCGCCTTCACGACGTGACCCGTTTGAAGAGCAGATGTACTAACGTGCGGAAACCCGCGACGACTTAGAAGCAGAACACAAATGGGTTTTCACACAAGCACAGCGTCATAGACAAGGTTTTATTATCAGAAAATAGGACTCGTCCATCAGAGATTTGTTGAAGTCTCGCCGGAATGGGCTGACTATAATTCAAGTGGCGCCTACCGTGTCTGCACCGTGATTACACCATCAGTGACGACGATTATCAGTCGGTACGTGGACGATATCTTCTGCCTGGCAGATGGTACCACCGATACCGAGGAGCTTGTCCAAAAGTTCAACAGTGCGCACCCCTCGCTAAAGTTCACTGCAGAGACCGAGGCAGATAACGAACTAACCTTTCTCGATGTCCTTCTGCACTGGCAAAAGGATGGGTCTATCCAGCGCAGGGTGTTCCGAAAGAAAACCTGGACGGGACAATACGCTTATTTCCACAGTTTTGTTCCCCTAAACATCAAACGGAATTTAGTCCAGGGATTGGCGGCTAGAGTGAGACGCATCTACTCGCCTGAAGCTATTGAAGAAGAACTTCAACAGCTGCGGAACACACTTCGGGAGAACGGATACCCAGATAGGTTTATCCTCCGAAATATTGGGGAAAGCGCCGAAAAGCCCGCTGTTGCGACTGCGGAGAAGAAAGATGTATTCATAAGATTGCCATTTGCAGGAGACGCAGAGAGCGAACTTGTCCGACGGCGCTTAACTACAGCTATCACGAGGGCATTCGCCGCGGCGAATTTACGCGTATGCTTCACAAAATCTCCCCTCCTACGTTTGGAAGGTAAAGACAGACCACCGTTGGAGGCCACATCAATGTGCATTTATTCATTTACTTGCTCCTGTGGAGCAGGATACATCGGCCGCGCAACGAGACGCCTGGTAAAGAGGGTGCGCGAACATATGCCTGCCTGGCTAGACAGAGGTGAGACCCGGTCGATTTCGAGGTCTGTTCTCGCACATTTAATCGATACGAACCACCGAGTCGATGCCAAGAAAGCATTTCAGGTTGTCTACCGGACACCAACATGCTTGTCTAAAGGCCTACGCCAACGGATACTAGCAACGGCCGAGGCAGTAGCTATACGGATAGCGAATCCGGTGTTATGCTGTCAGAAAACTCTGACACAAGCGCAATCTCTGCCGTGGCCAACGTCAACCCCAAGTGATGAAGCCATGCCGCCTCAAATCCCTAATCACGATGATGGGTACTCCGTGTACTCAATCCAAGAACATCACTCCAAGCCTCTCTTACCCCCCTCCCCTATCTCTGACGACTAACACCCGCCGACCTTCTCATGGGGGCGGCGTGGGGATGATGAGTTTTAGTGACTTAATAGCCCTTGAAGCATCTATATACACTGGTGATTTTGTACATTTTTATTCCTTCATGTAATTGTATTGGCCTGACAAAGAAGTACATGAAACTCGTGTTCGCCAACTTGACTTTTCAAGTGTAACATGGAAATATTTGCGGGACTAAGACAATCCAAAAATGTTTTTGCTGGAGTCTCACTGACCTGGACTGAATATAATCCCAGTAGCGCCTATGTCTTCTGCAGCGCGTTTACACTGTAACTCAGTGGGAGCACGTTATTCACGTTTTATTAGAATGAATGGCTAACAGTTCAATGCAAGGGAAAATGATAATTGTCAGCGTTAACTGAAATATGGCACATTAAATGTCCTTCCACGATATCTCAGATTGCAAGAGAAGGATTGTCTTCAGAGATTCAGCCCCAACCCCCAACACGCCCACTGCAATGAACACTTGTACTATCAATGGTGAATTGACTCCTATACCACTATCAGAAGTACAGGTGAACTTGGGATAAGGTATGGTTATGTAGCCACATCTGATGGATACAATAATGCTGGATTGGTCTTAGGGAGTTAGGGTTAGCGGCTTTGTTTAGGGTTAAGTGTTAGGGGTCATGTCTAGGGGCTATCGTTTGAGGTTAGGGCAACCATTTCTCACACACTCAATGTACAACCGAGCACTCCCAATAGATACTCTTCTGCTTGACATCGTCGTCTGTGCGTTCGCAGTCCTAACTCTCAAAACACTCATTACCACCGGCTCCGTGTTACAGGCGGCTGAGGTTTGTTTACTTCATTTGGGGCTACATTACCACATCTGATCGAACTTGGCAGTGTTTTGCATACCATCGGGATATGCAAGCAGGCGGCCTCATCCCTAACTGAAGATGGGCTGTTGTGGACTTCGAGAGCCAGAAGTATCCAAAGCAGAACCCATGTATAATAAAATTAAAAGAAGAATAACAGCAGCCCTCAGATATAAGAGCGTTCGTTTAAGCGCATGCATTTGCTGTAAACAAGATGGCAGTTCGAAGCAACTAGTGCGCCGAACGTCGACTCTTCGCAGTCGCTGGCCATTGAATAAACTCGTATGTTCGAATTTTCAACATGACCATATGAGCGATGTAGAAGATGATTTCCCGATCACAACAGACTCACATCTGTCAAATAAGTCCTTTTGCAACTTTCCTCAGAATAAAAACGTCGTGTCTGGGTAACACTACCGACAAAGACGAAGGAGACTGGACTGGCCATTTCTGGGCAGTCCCGAGGTGTGAGACACCTGGGGCTCGGTCCTGTTTTCCGTTGGTTAGAATACCAACGTCTCTAATCCCTTATTCACGGGCTCGTTGATCTGTTGGTTTCGATCAGACGTATACAACGGTAGAGAGACGCTCACCAATCGCGTTACGGAAATCACTCGTCCCGCTGAGTTCTAAGAACCCAGTCCCCTGTCATACAGTACGTGACCTATCTCATGAAATCTGATAACGAAAGCAGAGCTGAAAATTTCTGGACGCCTTTAATGTTGAGCATTTGGTTCGCTCATCCACTTCCTTCAATAAAATGTCCCTTTCTTGTGCAGACATTGATTTACGTAATTATATCTAGTAAAATATCAGTAAATTTTAGCGAAACTGGACGTTGGAATATATTCGTGCAATTTCCTATGCTAATGTATGTCCCAGACTCCGGTTACGCACCTGAGCGACTTTTTTATCGGAAGGATAGTAATTTACCAGCTAAACTGTGCAACCGATTTTGCGGTATCAGTGAGGCGGTAATCGACCCAGAAGCAGTCACGCTGCATATCATTTGATCGCGACACTTATCATAGCCACACCAGAAGAGTTTTGAAATGTGCTGTCTACGTTCACCGACACAGATAAGGTCTCTATCAAGCATGTTTTCTCCCTGGCTTTATATGAAGATGTGCTAAATGATGAACTCGTTGGAACCATATAATTGCAAAAAGCGGCATTTGGTAACAAATCATTGCCGGCATGGAAGGAATCTAGTTATACTCTTACGCATTTAGCGCCAAATTTGTCATTTGTCATGCAGGTTAAAATTCACTCAGTAAGATCAACACAAAAAAACGAAATGTGTAGTCTCCAGGCTGTCAGCCACAGCGAACGTGATCAGAGAGAGAGAGAGAGAAATGTGGATTAGTTAACCAAGCGTTAATCTGCATATGCACAAAATGAGGTCACTGCACTTTGCAGGTTGAGAAGAGGGATTTTGTATGTTGGCGGCAGTGACCCGCTCGACGTGACGCCCCCCCCCTTTGCTGTTAGTCTCTCCACCCATTAGAATACGTAATGAAGTTAGGCGTAAACAGGATCATGCAGGAGAGTGGGATCGACGATTATCCTCCAACTCTACGCCACGCGCGGAAACTCATGAAGACTGAGATGATGTTCACAAGTTACGTTTTTATGCCATGACCGCGTCACAATGAAGCTTTTATTGCCGGCGGGTCGTGATAAATGTACTGTCAGCTGAAGTCCAATCTCGCATACGCCTTTCTGCATGAGACAATTATAAGGGCAATAGCACGTGGGGGTGAATACTTCACTTTAGCGGACCATACGACCCATTATTAGCACGACCGACCCGAATTACCCCTGATAAATTGAAAGGCGGACAGATGAGAAGGGTGAGTGTTTTGTGGCCCGAAGCACACACACGGCATTTCAGATATTTTAACCATTGTCTCTCACGAACTGCAATAAACACATTTATTATTATAAATGGATGTTTGCCTACATTGCCACTTCCAGCAAAATTAAACATAACGCAACGACTTCGCACTAGCAAGATAGCTAACAATATTGCGTCAATCTCAGATGCAAGTCGGTTGTTGTGGAGTTCAAAAGCAAGAACACGCCAAACAGGATTAAATGAAAGTAACCTTTAACGTCACTGCAACTGCTGATCGTCCTCGCCTGTCCAACGTGACTATTTATTAGTTCAGACAAAGCCTCGCCAAAGCATATGCTCGTGGATGTCATTGTGCCGGAGAATCATGGCCAAACGGCACGCGGCTCACATGGTTGTCACTTCTTGCGATAATTTTAACCTCGACACACCTAAAGGCGTGGCCGTTTCCCATCGAATTAACCGCGACCTAAGAGCAAGGGTCATCCCTAATCACTGTTGTGTCGTGTTCAGCCATTCCCGTTCGGAGTACTCTTGCAGTTTCTCCGAAGTAAATGCAACTGCACCAGACTCGGCAAACGACCTCGGACGTTCCCTGCCGTGGCAATGGATCTTTGCGCCTCGAATGCTATCACCTGGTCCAGTTCGACGACGACGAAGGTAATATCTGCATACCGAGCCCGGAATTTCGATGTGTGGTGTCGGAAGACCAGCGAATCCAACCATTATAGGACCGCCTGGGCTATGAGACCCCAAATCAGCGGGCACATTGGTGTGCCCTTCACCCGCCCTTGAATTGATCAGTCGAACTTGAAGTACGTCTTGATAGTGAACTTCAGGGGCTGGAGGTTTTGGGCGTGTCGGAGGCGATTCTCCGTTTTAACGTATTTGTTTTTAGAAGTAATTCGACGATGTCGCCCGCAGATCCTGCAGCATAAAAATAAAAAAGGCTGTGACTTGAAAGTATACCAAGACGTCGCTTGGCGGGAGACTTAACCCTTTAATTTTCTTAAAGAATTGTGTTGACAAGCTGACTGTAGGTGTGTGAATCAACGGTCAGAAATTTAAGAATTTAAAGCAAGCAAGCAAGCAAGGACAGCAGAATTTAATGGTACCACAAAATTTCGCGACAGCTTCTCAACTGCTGCCGGTCGTTGCATAACAGAAATAACAAGTGAGAAAGGTACAAAGGTTCGAATTTCGACAGAGAAAATCGATGTAAAACAGCAAGGTCAATGTGTACTGCGCGTAGACTAATCGATAAAATGGTAACTTCAAAATGCAACATAGGAATGAAAATGGGGAACTAGGCATGCCGAGGGATTTCGAAACTCAAAAGGGGCTCGGGTCTACCAGGGCAAGCTGAGGTTGACCACGTGGTCTAACTGTTAACATAGTTCGGGTTTCTCCCGCCGTATATAGGCTGCCTCCAGGTAGCGCAATAACACAATTTGACGTGGCGTGCAATGGCAAGGCATCCTTCGCCCGTGGAACTTCGATAGCCTTAGTAGAACTGTAGAAGATGAGTTCAGCTGAGTTGTACGTTCTTTCAATAGCGCATCTCAATCGCCGCTTGATGGTATTAGAGATGTTGTCGCCCCTAAAGGGTAAGGATATTATAACGGGCTTTTCCGGAACAGATTGCTCCGTCAATTTTGGCCGCAAAGTGTTGCTGTACTTTTCGATGAATCGTGTTGGATATCCCCGTTTAAGCAGGGCTGTTTTTAGGCAAGAAATTTCATCATCCAGCGTTTCAATAGAGCAAATCTTTCTTGCTCTTTGGAATAGAGTGTAAACCAAATTTCGCGTTCGTTGTATCGGCACAAAGCTCAAGAATTGTAGGTATTGGCCTTTTCATGTGTCTTTGGGAAAAACAGATCGCCGTATTGAACCATCTTCCTGTCTAGTCATAAGGACATCCAGGAAAGAGAGCTTGTTGCACTGCTCCTTCTCCATTGTGAATCTAATCTTAGGAAAGAGACTGTTCATAGCAGCAAGTAGGTCTTCGGTTTTCCTATTCAATTTTTCTGAGAACTTTTCTTCTAGATGACCCATAAAAATGTTGGCAAGGGTTGGACCAAGTGGACTTCCCATTGCAACTCCATCAATTTGTCTGTATATCTGTCCACTGAACAGAAATTGAACGTTTTTCGTGCATAATTTCAACAGGTTACGTAATATTTCGGGTGACAGGCGGGTTTCAGACGCATGGTCGCATATTATATCGATAGTCTCATCCAGCGGTACATTTGTGAATAGTGATGCAACGTCCAAAGATATCATAGTTTTGTTGGAAATGTTCTGATGCTTTATTTCTTCAATAAACTGGAAATTGTCTTTTATGGTGTAAGTTGAAAATAGGTGTCGTATTGGCTCTATTTCCTTGACAAGCCACTGTGCTAGTCTGTGTTGGGGTGACTTAGACATAGACAGAATTGGTCGTAGAGGTATGTCCTTTTTATGCGTCTTTGGCAATCCATATAGTCTGGGGATACATGTTCCCATCGGTTTCAAGGATAGCGCGGTTTTTTCATCAATCAGATTTTTGTCCAACAATTGTTTAATTATTTTCCAGGCGGATTCTTCCACTGCCTTGGTTTCATCTTTCCTTTGCGTTTCGAGACGAAATTTACTAGGATCGTCTAAAATGGATTCCATTTTGTTTACGTAGTCTCTCCGGTTAAGAATGACAATCCCGCGGCCTATATAAGGCTTGGAAATTACTATTTGTTCATGCCGCTTCAATGCAGCTAGGGAAGCCATGTGTTCTTTAGTTATTGGTGTTTGTTGCGTTATTGGAGCTTTACGATACTGATGACAAATGTCCACTAGTTTTGCTTTCAGCCAACCTACTTCATCCGTGGATCTGGGTATTAGGTCGGACAGTTGCGAATTCAAGTCTTCGAATTGAGCCTCAATTTCGACAGGGTTAATTCTTCGGTTTGGCACACAAAAGTCAAGTCCTAGTGATAGAGCCTCTGTCTGTCGGGAGAAACCCGACCTATGTAAACAGTTAGACCACGTGGTCAACCTCAGCTTGCCCTGGTAGACCCGAGCCCCTTTTGAGTTTCGAAATCCCTCGGCATGTCTAGTTCCCCATTTTCATTCCTATGTTGCGTTTTGAAGTTACCATTTTGTCAATTAGTCTACGCGCAGTACACGTTGACCTTGCTGTTTTACATCGATTTTCTCTGTCGAAATTCAAACATTTGTACCTTTCTCACTTGTTATTTCTGTTATGCAACGATTGGCAGCAGTTGAGAAGCTGTCGCGAAATTTTGTGGTACCATTGAATTCTGCTGTCTTTGCTTGCTTTAAATTCATTCCGGGGAAATATTCCTTCAAGCAATTTAAGACGCCGAAACAGCCATTGTTTCAGACCGTAAGCTAGGGTGCCTTTGCCGTTGGATGGATCGCAGAGGAGCATCCTCTTTGTACACCTTAGGGAGGCCGTTGAATCGGACCAAAACCGTAACTTGGGGTCTCGCCATGCGTCGGTCGGTCGGTGATATTGCACCTGAGTTCTTCACTGCCAACAACTTCGCAGTGATTTCGCCTATCAGCGTTTTTATGGGGTCAGATTCGCATGGGACATAGAACTGACGAGCCTCAAACAGGCTTTTTGAAGATAGTCTGTTCTGTCTAACAGGACATTTGAATGCCCCTTGTCCGCAGGCACAATAACGAGGTCTTTGTCGGCCTTGAGTCCATTTACTGCATCACGTTCGACCTTAGGACGCACTTCGCACCGCTCACGAGCCATGAGGATGGACGAAATTGAGTGTTCGATAAGGTTCTTCGTGTCGTCGGTCGCCTCCCTCTGCTTAAGGATTGATTGCATTGTTTCAATCAAATTGGCAGGTCCGACATCAGGTGAACTAGATGGTGCCTTAACACCTGCACTTGCCCATTAGACGATACGTAGTGCGCAAGTTTGTCGTTTTTGGATGAGGTTGGACTAGGCAGCTCACGCAATTTATTCTCCAGTGCTGCATTGTGAACCGTCCTCTGTTCACGAATTCATTTCACTGCTCTCTGCGGCAGCAGTTTTGCACTGTTCTCGCCCTCCTCTTACCTCCCTTAGTCCGCTGACGGAATTTACGAAGTTTCGAGTTACAGCCTTGAAGGAACACTCGGATCATTCGTCTGCCATGCTGGGCGCCTTACCAGTTCTCTGTATTCACCGAAGGTTTGTATGAAACACGCTTCGGCAAAAGGATGCTTTCGGGACGTCTGCGCGGAAACCGAATCTGCGCGTAGATAGACCACTCACGGATGGCAAAGGCTTCCCGTCATCGAGGCCATCAGGCTCTGCTTCAAGGGCTTCGGGCCATCACGCTGAGATGCTATCAAATCGAAAAAGGTTTCGGTAAGATGTGGTTATATAGCCCCACCTACTGGACACAATATTGCTGGGGTTGAGATTAGGGGTTAGGGTTGGGGCTTGGGGTTAGGGGATGGGGTAAGAATTTAGAGTTAGCGTTAGAGGTTAGGGTTAGGGGTCAGGACAACTACCCGAAGCCAAACAGCGTATTCCCAACAGATTTTCTTTTGCATACTACTACTTGACCCCATCACCACCTGTAAAAACCCTTATTACCACCTGTCCCGTTTTACAGGTGGCTGGGGTTTGTTTACTTCAGTTGGGGCTACCTAACCAAGGCGAGGGACCAAGATATAAGGAAACCCCGTAGGTGGCAGTACATATCTTCGGCCTGGTTTTCGCCAGGACATAAACGACCCTTTCCTTGCTTACTCATCCTGACAAGGCTTCCATGCGTTGTCGCGTAACTGCAGTGTAGAACGCCCTCTCACCTGACGTCGGCGTCTTTGCTGCGGATATCTGGGAGGTGATCGGGATCCAATTTCAGACTCGTAACAGTCCCCTGCTGAATCATTAAGTAGTCAGAGGTAGCGCAGTTGGGGGATGGAAGTAAGCCGGCGAATTTAAAGATCATGTCTTGGGAAAGGCAGCCATAAAAAATGTCCATGCGTAGAATCGGCGGACATAGTGACAGGGATGGGAAAAGTGAATAGCAAATCCTGCAAGACGACCATACGTGCGCTAAATCTCGGGAATATTGGAGTTGATGTTGAGGTTAGGGTTAGGGCTGGGTTGAGGACTGAGGAATAGGTACTCTTCCTGGAATGTAGCGTATGCAACCTGTTGTATGAGGGGGATGGCTATTCCCATGTATTGCCGTGAGCTGACTCGAAAGAGGAGTATTTGCACATTGAGACAAAGGCCGAACAGCAAGTCAAGGCGAAGCGACAAGAGTGTGTGAATTCCAGCCTGAGAAGTTACGTTGACCACGACTGATGTGACAACGGTTGATGTGTGCAACAGCACAGGCTAGGACTTCGGTGACCCTGAGGAGCGTTTTATTGTCAATTTCCACGTCAGCAAAAGCTTTTTCACACCGGCCTCAACATAGCCACCGTTCGCTCACTCAGTACTCCAGTTCACGGCACCCAGTTCTGCCCTTGTCGCCATCGTCAAGTTGGACTAGAATGGGACCAACACACCGCCGAGCACTGAGACTGCGTCGAAACGCAGTACAGTATACTTAGGTAGGGAATTAAGAGTTGGAAGGTGATCGACCAGTGGAATACTCTTCTCGAAACAGTTTAGAAGAAGAGGAAAATGAGATCACTGGAACAAGAGAGAAGTTTATTTTTGTGACGTCACAGATTTTCGCTTGAACCTGTCATCAGATACAGTCACAGGTAAAGGTACTGGAAGCACAAAGACTGCAATATATATATATATATATATATATATGAGATGATACCGACAAAGACAAGGGAGACCGGAATGGCCATTTCTGGCTTATTAGCCGTCATCAGCCAGTCATACCCAACCCCAAGTGTGGATCACTTGAGATTCGAACCCGGGATCTTTGGTCATGGAGTTGATCGCT
>CACRXP010000360.1:410451-426604 GCA_902702965.1 Spirometra erinaceieuropaei | reverse complement strand
TTAGCGACAGCGGAAGCAGCCGCCATTAGGCTACGAAAGCCAATCTTATGCGCGCAGAAGAACCACGTTCAGGCTCCGCGCCTACAGTGGTCGAAGGTCGACTAACGCTGCTACACTTCGCGCCCTTCCGCTCTCACCCCGACCCTGACAATGACTGCTATTACCCATCCCACCCTTCCCCCCCCCCATTCCCACACCCCGCCCGTGTTTTAAGTAGAACTTTTATCGATTTTCTTATCGCTGACGTGTTTTTCTTCTACCCCGTTCTCATATAACTGTACTGGCCCGACGAGAATTTATCGAAAGCTACGTATGCTCGCCACCTCGTCTTCTAATTAATTATTCCTGATTCTGATCGATATGACGAAGGCCTATGTTGCCTTTGAGATTACGCGACTGGATGAGTAACAGTGGTCTTTTAATTGATCAGCCAAACAGTTGTCAAGAGGTAGAAGCCATCGCTGGCGAAAAGGCTTAATTCGTCCGACCTTTCGGATGCCTGCTCAAATCCCCAATCAGAGACAGCATGAGATACGGGAATTTGCAGTATTTATAGGATGCGTTCGCTATGCTACTGCGTACCTATGATAATTAACCTTTTTCCCCTTCATCGAGGCCTGTTGTCCACAGGTGCGCTAATGGATTGGTGGTCGGTATGCAAGTTGTTAATTGCTGAAATCTCATCACTCGTGTTGGAAGCTGGCGTGATGATGGCTCGGCCATCTGGCTCACCTACCTGCGCGCCCCCCGGGTGGCGAATTACTTTGGTCAGACCCCGTCGCAGCACGGAATATGGGGTGGAAGTGTCATTGCACTTGTTGATAAACTGAGGTCCCGTGGACCATTAGTCAAGCAACTCGCAGCTAACATTATTATCGTCTGTCGCGATAATTTCGGCCTCGTCAAATTCGAATGTTTGGCCGGGTCTCGTCGCATGAGCCGTGACTTGAGAGTTGGCGTTATTCATTCGCGCTGCTGCTGCCGCCAGTTGGGCAATTCACACCCGGAGCAGTCTTCCAGTTCCTTCTACGTAGTTACTTTGTCCGCGACCGCACTAGATCCGACAAACGACTCCAGATTTTACTTGCCGTGGCAGTAGGCCTCTTGGTCTCATCCCCTGACGTCTAATGATTGCCCTCCGGTCTGTGTGCATCTGCAAGTGGATAGAGAAGACAGCTGATTGCCTCATTGACGTTTTTGGTGTACGCGATCGTTCGTCAAAATATGGGGTTGGAGCCACTTTCATTCGCTTATCACGTTTGCGCATACACCGGCTGCCGAAGCTGTGCGGGCAGCCATTTTCTCCGTACAACCTTTGAATGTATTGAAATTCGGCAACCTTACCTTCCGGTTAACTGCAGGGCAATGACATTTCCACCCCATATTCGGTGCTGCGACTAAGTCTGGCCAAAGTAATTAGGCACCCGAGGGGGCGGGGAGGGAGATCGGGCGCTCAGGTAGGTGAGCCAGGTGGCCGAGCAATCATCACGCCAACAGCCAACACAGGCGACGAATTTTCGGCCATGAACATCTTCATTGCCGGTAATCAAGCCATTAACGCTCCAGCGGTCTACTATCCTCGATGAATGGGAGAGCAGTTAATTAGCATAGGCATGCACTGGCAGAGCGACTGCATCCTATAAATACAGCAACTTTATGTGCACGAATAACCCGTTTTTGTCACTGTCTCTGAGGATGGGTTGGAGGGTGAAGCCGAAACGTCAGGCAAATAAAGTATTTGCTGCAGCGATCACTTCTATTTCTTGTCAACGATTTCGTTGAACTCGCGTATTTTGCTTGCGTTCGAATATTTTCAAAGACAAACTGCTGTTATCTCAACATCCGGATAGTAGATGAACGTGAGATAGTTGAAAGAATTAATAAACTTTCACAGTCAGAGATGAGCGGTCGTTTAATGCTTATTTGGGGGTTCATTGCGTGACTAGCCCGTTGTGCACAGAGTGAGAGCGAGTCTGGCAATTTAGCTAGAAAACCCTGTAAATTACGAATCAAATTGACAATGCGGACAGGCTCTAGCTCCTGAAAAAAAAAACAGTTGGGCATGAAGAGTGCTGACACCAGATGAAGGTAAGCTTTCCACCGGGCCAATTCCTTGGGTTTCCGACAAGACCTTCGCTGATGCTCTAAAACCTCAGTCATTAACAGCGATATGTTTCGGAAATTAAACATAAAGGGACTTCTTCAGCACAAACATTCTTACCAGCTCGAATGTTCACGCATGTGAATTTGGGCTGAACTTTCGCAGTAGCAGGTGGATGTCGCATAATATGCATGTTTCGTCTTCAGTAGATTTCGAAGCACCTGCGCCCTTCTCCGCCTCCAGTGTTTTTGACTCTGTCTTGAGACCGGGTCCTGGTGGGGGAGGTGGAGGAGAGAATGCGGTAGAGGCTGTGCAAGTCTACATTTACTATAAACTGCATCACGCACAAGTAACCGTCCCTGCCTTCACATTGCTGTGGAGCACACTGTGGATATCGTCCAAAACGACCGTCGCATTGTAGCATGTGTCTGTACATGGGGTTTAAGGATGAATTAACGGTGCACTTTTTCCATTAGGGCGTATAAGCTGACTGCATAAGGTAACCACCGGTCTGTGCGCCAATTTTATTTGGTGTTTTTTCGGATGTCTTTCAACGAGTTAAGAGACTTTTAATGAAAGTAAAGATTCGTTAAGTACAACGAGTGACTGATCTCATGAAATTTTGGCCGAAATTCTGAAATGTGTTTCCGATTAGGAAAGATTTCTTAAGTGGGATTGTAAAACCGATTATCGAGCGGAATAATTCTATAATATTTTGGATTTGTCAGGATGTCAGTTTTTCAATCCACTGCTTTTCATTCTTCTGCTGAAAGCGCAGTTGGTAAAAAATGACTGCTTAATTAGCATGCATTTTTCCAATTAGATTTTTGATAGTCTTGGAAATTCAAATATATTTTATAGAAGACATGCACAAAAATATGCGTTCTTTCAGTCGTTTGATGGAGAATCACGTCATCTATATATTTTGTACTCGACGAAGCCGTATAATTCCCGAATAATTTGGAGCCTCATAAGTCGTTGCATTAGCGCTCAATGATTTCGGTCTACAAGGCGCATGCGTACCGCGTAGAGAAAATAACGTATTCTTCTACGCGTTTAAAAATATACCATGTAGAATCCATAAAATGTTGAAATGGATGCGGACTATTTTGTAAATTTTATGAGGAGCCGTGGCAAACCTACAGGTACGATTCAGTATGAATGGGCATTGCACGTAATTAAAAATCTCGTAATTACAATCTTTGTTAGAACACAATTATACTTCTTATTTTAGTATAAAACATAAGGCGGGCGTGATTCTCTATCCAACGACCAAGAGAAGGCATATTTTCTTTCATGATTTCTATATCGAAAATTAATGTGAAAAATGCATGTCAGTTAACTAGTCATTTTTACGGAATACGCTTTCTACAGGAGATTGAAAAGCTAACATCCTGACGAGTCCGAAATATTAAATGATAATGCCGCAAGATAATCGGGTTTGCAACCACGCCTAAGTAATCCTTTCTAATCGAAAACGCACTTTGGAATTTTAGCCAACATTTCATGAGATCGGTCACACACTGTATTCGCTTTGGGCGCCTCTTTGGAACTATGTAGTTACTTCTGTATTGACACTTGTTTTCTCATACGTTGATACGCAACATCTCTAGGATAAACATCCCCTTATTGGCTTTGCCTTCTCCGTGGCCGACTGCTGACGGGCTCGCGTGACCTTTGTCCCTTTGGTTGTCGCAAAGTCGATGTGCCCGTGGCCGTCCCCTCATAACCGGATGGAGTGATTAGCCGTCACAGCGTGTGCTTATCACGTTCAGTTTTGGGCGGCGACCCAGAACGAATGCAGGTCAGCGGGAACAGACATCTCACCAATGCGATGAAGAAAATGAGGACGCTTCCGAAACGGTAACACAAATACATTGTGCTCCACGAAATCGTCTCCTTTTTGTCTTCCTCCAGAATGGGGGATACAAAGAATTATCCGAACATGGAGTCGTTACTCATGTATGTATAGAATGGTAGGGGGCGCTCACCGATCGTTCTTACGGAACTCACTCGTTCCGTTGTGCCTTATGGGCTCTCTCTCTCGAGCCCAACCAGCAGCCGCGCAGCGGCGCATGATATACGGGCAGTATGCTATTACCGACAAAGAAAAGAGAGACTGGAATGGCCAGTTCTGGCTTATTAGCCGACGTCAGCCAGTCATACCCAACCCCGAAGTGTGGAACAGCCGAGGCCCCCTACCATTGTATATTCCCGATCGAAACCGACAGGTCAACGGGTGAGAAGCCCACTGGTTAGAGGCATGGACTTCTAACTAACAGGTCGCGAGTTCGAGCCTCGTGTGTTCCACACTTCGGGGTTGGGTATGACTGGCTAACGACGGCTAATAAGCTAGAAATGGCAATTCCAGTCTCCCTTGTCTTTGTCGGTAATGTCATTCTGCATGTCTATATATAAATGTTGAACGGTTGAGGTAGTGTGCATTCCGAGATAATATGATGAAGATAGATGGCTCGTCGGAAAAAAATCGAGTTGTACGCGTGAATTTTCGAGTTGATGACACCAACCCGTCGTCAGACGGCAGAGACCAATGCTTGTTTTATGGTCACCAGAAAATCGAATTGGCATGCGAATTTATCTAAGTGCATGTTAAGTTTATCAACAGAAGGGTTTATTTTGATTGACTCGCTTGTCAAACAGCACGTAGTACCTTCAAATCTTCGGTTTACTCCGGGGGGAACTAAGTTTAACGATTGTGCTGCTTGTAAGTGGACGGTATTTAGCATTTCCTAGTGACTGTACCCACTTCAAATTTTGTCGACAACTCGACCGTCGATTCCGACGATGACTGCCGCGCGTTACACACCAAGGTGCAACAGGCAGGTGACTTGCGTGTGAATTAGTTTATAGTGATAGTATACTTGCACACAATCTACCGCACTCTCTCCTTCCCACTCCCCTCCTGGACCCGGTTTCAGGACAAAGTCAAGGAGACCGGAGACTGGGGATGGCGCGGACGAAAGGTTGACAGGTTTCATAACAAGGTGTCTCATAAACTGCTTCGAATTTTAACCAGATATATACAAACAGCTGGGGCATCCTGCAACGTATGCCGACTTGCTCATAATTTAGTTTATAGTGAGTTTAGACTTGTTCTGCATCTACCACACTCCCCCATTCCCACTCCCCACCCGGACCCGTTGTCAAAACAGAGTCTAGAATATCGGAGGCGGGGAGGGCTAAGGTAAAAGGCTGACAGTCTTCCTAACGTGGTGCATCAATAACTTCGTCAAATTTTAACTATATATATATATATATATATATATATATATATATATATATATATATATCGAAAGAAATAAGCTCATTGGGCAAGATAAACAAGTTTTATTGTGACTTTTCGATCTTGATTCCCCAAGGCGTCTTCAGACGTGAAGTAATTGTGTAAAACACGCTGAAAAAATCGATTTTGCCGTGTCTCTCCTGCTGGTGTAATGTTATGATTGGTTAACGTCTTTACCACTTTTCCTTGAGGCTGTTGTACACCGTATCTAATTCTACGTGTCGATTAATGCATGCGCTATCAGAATGAATGGTCTCTAAAAATTGACGGCCCTTTTGGATGAGCAGACACCTACAATGCGAGTCCTGTCCCAGGCGAATTTGTGGCCCGTTTCCAACGTATGCATGGCAACTTGGGACAAGTGGTCGTGCCTTTTTACGGCCAACTGATGTTCGTGTATTCGCGTAGAGGCCATCCATTCTGATAGTGTATGCATCAATCGACACGTGGTAAAGACGTTAGCCAATCATAACATTACACCAGCAGGAGAGAAAAGGCAAAATCGATTTTTTCGGCGTGTTTAAATGTTAACTGTTTTGCACACTTACTTCACGTCTGAAGACGACTTGGGGAACCAAGACCGAAAATGCACAATAAAACTTGTTTATCTTTCCCAAAGAGCCTATTTCTTTCGAATTCTGATTCTTGGGATGCCTGTTTTCAAATTCACAAGAGCCTCACACATATATATATATCAAAGGGGAGACGACAGAGTCTGAGGGTAGATTGATACAGCACTGTTTCGGGCTTGTTTGCCTTCATTCAGCCAATCATAACCCTGACCACCAGCAGCTGGTACCGGAAACACAAACACGCACTCAGACGAACCTGGCGCAGCTGGTCCACCACTGGGGTCTACCAGATGCGTCATAAGCACTTAATCGAACCGAAGTTCATCAGTGCCTCGCCACCTGCCATTCTCTGTCGCTGCAGATCGGGTATATATATATATGCCATGCATCGTGATGTTCCCCTCCGCTACGCAACCAACGTCGTCGGTGAGTGGGGACGCATGCGCAGGGAGTTTAACGAAACTGTGGCTTCCTCTGTGACTGCATTGCACCCCATGTCAATTGAGCATCTATGGCGCTTACGACTCGGCCACCTACTCCCCCCCATCACTTTGGCAACACATTGACCTCGATCGACCGCCTGCGCTTCGCTAATTGGCTGAGCGCGGACGTGACTTCAGGGGCATCCCGCGCGCACACAGGCACGCGCCTCGTGCCGTGGATAAGGACACCAAAGTCTGGCTCACGATTTGTGCCGTCGGCTTCTGAACTGTGTGTTTCCTTCCTGGTGCAGTACCATGCACTAATTCCGTCGCGTTGATCCTTTATTTATGCACTTTCGGGGTGTCGACATGTCGCCACGACAGACATTCCATCTAACGCCACTGTTTCCGCACTGGAGACAACTTGTGCGGTCATGCGCCGTTATTTTCCACTCCTGTGTAAACACTTTACATGGTCGTAAATTATCCTGACCGTCGCTTATCTGTCCTCATATCATCCGTCGTCCAGAATAAAGATGGCATACTGACTTCGTATGGCAGGGGTATGGGTTGTAACCCCCTGGGAAAACCCAGAGTTGTAATGAGTGACCCTAACTTTTAATTCGTGAGCATTTAGTGACAGCCCGAACGCAACCGCAACCCCAATATACTTACTTATACTTGATACGGCTGAGATTATGCCTGATCTAGCCGGCCTCAATGACGTCCCAAACTCTACCTCTCCACGCGTGATGATCCGCGGCAGCAGATCTGGACAGTTCAACCCGTTCCCTTCTCCAACGACGGAGACCGAATACCCAAGGTCCAAGAACCACCTCCATCTCTTGACGAGCAGTGTCCAGCCAGGTTTTGAACTGACCCCCTCTTCCACGTCTCCAGTTGGGCAACGGTCCCGGATCGAGGGCAGTAACACTGAGCTCCTGAGGTGGACGACGAAAAACATGCCCGAACCACTTCAGTCGACTTTCTTGGATGGCGTGGGTTATACTTGCGATTTTGTCGCAGCTAGCGCGGACTGTCTCATTTGAGACGAAGTCGGTGAACTTCACTCGAAGGATGGTCCTCAAGCAGTGGTGATCACATACCTCCAGTGTTCTCTCGTCCTCCACGCGCAAAGCCCAGCATTCGCAACCCCATGAAACACGCCCTATCACAGTACTACGACCCAACCCCAACCCTAGCCCTTTAATCTCCAACAAAAAATCCAAAATCCTAGCTCAAAATCATGACCCTAATTCTTAACCCCAATCCCAATCTCAGCCGCAAATCCAGACTGCAACCAGTGCCTGACAACCTCGGCACTAGGAATAACCCAACTCCTAATACTACCTCTAAATCCTACCGCATACCTCATTCTAACCCTCCACCCGATCCGGACAACTTTGACGTCAATAAGACTAGTGAAGATCAAAATTCGCGCACCACCTGACTAATTTGTCTGCCTTTTGCCATACAGACTCTTCTGACCCTAACTTGTAATCCGTGAGCATTTAGGGAAAGCCCGAACGCAGTCGCAACCCTAACCCTACACCTTTAATCTCCAACTCAAACTCATGACCCTAATTCTAAGCCCCAACCCCAGTCTCAGCCGCAAACCCAGACGCAAATTCAAATGCAGACTACACACCAAGCCTGACAACCGCGGCCCTAGGAATAATCCAACTCCCAATACTGACCCTACATCCAGCTGTATCCCTTACCATAACCATCAACCAGATCCGGGCAACTTGACGTCAGTAACGCTGACGAAGATCAAAATCTGCGTACCAGATGACTCCTTGACCTACGCTGTTGTGACCCACAGCATAGCGTTGTTGACAAAGACAGGGGAGAATGGGTTGGCCATTTCTAGCTTATTAGCCGTCTTAAGGCAGCCGTACTTGACTCGGAGGTGCGCAAACCCTGGGACTCGACCCCGCAACCTGTCGGCTAGAAGTCCAAGGTACTAACCTTTGAGCCAAGAACTCGCTGCACTGTCGAATGTGATGGGGTATATACACTGGTAGATGGGCGCTCAGCGATCGCGCTACGGAACTCACTCGTCCCATTGTGCCTTGGCGCCATACCACACCCACCTAGAAAATATGAGTAAGTTACATGCCCTATCGTCACCCTTCATAGATCGCCGTTTTCTGGCCGTGCGTTCATTGAAGCACTATGCACTGACTCTTTTCAATGATAGAAGCGAAGCTTGTTATTCCAGAGGTGCATTTAGAAGAACGTGTGGTAAGATGTGGTTATCTAGCCGCATCCGATGGACACAATAGTATTGATACACTTAGGTCGGCTTGCAGTACTGATTAACATGCGATATAATCCTATGGTAGTTCGGACTCGCCAGGATGTCGGCTTTTGAATGCACGACATTTTAACCTTCTACAGAAACCGCACTCGGTAAGAATGACGAATTATGTAGTAGGAATTTTACACATTGATTTTCGATGGTCTTATAAATTCAAACAGATTTCCTAGGAAATATGTACAAAATATGCTTTCTTTTACTTGGTTGGTAGAGAATCAGGTTGTCGTCACATTTCTACTTACGGAAAGGATATCTTTCGGTTTTAAAAAGTTTCTAATTATAGGAGTTCTAAGAGCGTGCACTGTCCACTCGTACAACACCGTACCCGTACGTTTATTAATGTTCCTTGTAAGACATACTACGTTGGCCGCATCCATTGCGAAATTCTGTGAACGCAACACGGTATATTCTTAACGGCATAGAGGAATATACGATTTTCCTTATGCGGAAAGCATGCGCCTTGTCGGCTGAAATCGTTAAAGTCTAGTGCAAAAGCTGATCTGACTCAACATTACTCGGGAATCGGAAAACTTTTTGAAAACCTAAAGATACCCTGGCACTTCTGGTGCTCTAAGTACATCCAGGACCCGAGTTGCCTTACACGAAATCCCATTAAGTAAAAATGCGTATGGTACTAAGTGTTTTGTCATGAAGTTTGCAAATCGGCTACCGTTCTTTATCTGAATTTGAAATGTTGACTTTTGGAGTCATATTAATGCAGCCGAAGTAACGATGCATGCGAATATTGCCTATATGGCAGAATAACATCAGGTATTTAGTGCGGCTGATTGTTTCGACTTTTATTACTTACGGTCTACGTCCGGCCCAATTGTTGGTAGTGGTCAAAGTCGGATCACAGGCCTGTTCCTATTAGTAGTCTCAAGGACACAAGGCTCCACCCACAAACCGGGGTAAAGGGCATGCGACTGGCGTCAAAGCATAGACTTTTCCGTAAAGCGTTTGGTCTGTGTCTAAGGTCCGTAAATTAATGACTGAATGATTGATGCACTTAGCGGAGGCGCCACAGTGTACCCTGAAGCTGTTAGTCCATTATTATCAAACGGACGGAGAAAATGGGCTTCAGGGATGCTTAAGGCCAGACTTAGACATCTTGACATTACGCTGGGGCTACTACTAGTCAACACGTTACGACCAACAAGGAGGAGTTTTCCTGATAAGAAGTTAGGAGGAGAAGATGAGTAACCAGAGTTCTGGATTCAGCAACAGCTACCACTCAGCTGGGTTGAACAAATGCCGAAGCTGCCTTTTGCTGTGATCATACACAGCCGGACACAAAAATACTGTCCTACTAATTCTGTCTTCCCAGGCGTGGCAGTTCAGAAAGCCCTCCCAATCTGTAGCTGCCAGTTGCTGACTATTAACTGCAGGCGAATACACTTCACCTGCTGTTCTTGCTAGCCTGCCATATTCTCGCATTCATTATCCGCTTTACAAGCGCTTCCCTTCCTCGTATTCTAAACGTGTCCTCGCAGCCTGGTGTGCAATGACAGTTCTTCGAAACCTGGCGCTCTCGCTAGGTATACAGGTCGTGTGCAGG
Organism: Spirometra erinaceieuropaei; assembly: GCA_902702965.1. Classification (NCBI taxonomy): domain Eukaryota; kingdom Metazoa; phylum Platyhelminthes; class Cestoda; order Diphyllobothriidea; family Diphyllobothriidae; genus Spirometra; species Spirometra erinaceieuropaei. The sequence goes on along the minus strand of CACRXP010000360.1, from coordinate 416,324 downwards.
GCTGTCCAGTCACCCACGTATTTTCTGTTGTTGGTGGTCGAATTCCTGGTCAATTGTTTGTTGTGGACCAGGGGGTGTGGAGTGGAACGCCCAGGTATGGGTCCGGCCACGCCACTCCCCTGCGCCCTGCCCGTCCCCGGTGTTCTGGACTCTTTCATGACAGTGGGCCCAGGTGGCAAGGAGGAGAGAGTGCGGTAGATGCTGCGCAAGTCTACTCTCACTTTAAACTAATTCACGTGCAAGTCACCGTGTCTGCTTCATCTTGCTGTGGAGCACACGTTGGACATGACGATCAAACTATTAATCATCCAGAACGTGCAAAATCGGTTGTGGTCCTTCCACGCAAAACGCATCATCTAAAAATATGGAACTTTTAGTCAATTGGTCTGGCAGTAGTTTACCATGCAAAACCCGAAAGTCTGTATTTAATTGCACAAGGCAGGTTAAAGCAGTATGAGAACATTCCATTGGTGACAATCCGGAATTCAGGTTTTCTGGCATCCGAAGAAAAGGAGGTTTCCGTCCATTTCAGTAACCAAGGACAACAGGGTTCAATGTAATCGGTCTTTATTGAGTGTGATACTTGTCTAGAACGAGGGGTTGAAACATTGATGTCCGTCTACGATATATATGTATATATTTTCACAATTCCAAACGTGCCCTCGCAGCCTGGTGTGCGCTGGCGGTTTCCCTGTGCTCTGGCGGTAGATGGGCTTGCGCTCTCGCTGGGTATCCAGGTCGTGTGCAGGGCTGTCCAGTCATCCAAGTCCTTTCTGTTGTTGCTGGACAAATTCCTGTCCAAGTGTTTGTTGTGGACCAGGGGGTGTGAAGTGGAACGCCCAGGTATGGGTTCGGCCACGCCACTCCCCGCCTCCTCCGCGCCCAGGTGGCTAGGAGGAGAGAGTGCGGTAGATGCTGCGCAAGTCTGTTATCAATATAAACTAATTCACCCGCAAGTCAACCTGTCTGCTTCATCTTGCTGTGGAGCACACGGTGGACATCGTCGAATACGATGGTCGAACTATCAATCATCCAAAACGTGCGAAAATCGGGTGTAGCCCTCCCACATAAAACACACCATATACAAAATATGGATCCTTTACCCAATTGGTCTGGCAGTAGTTTACCGTGCAAAACCCGAAAGTCGGCGTTTAATTGCACAAGGCAATTTAAGGCAGTATGAGGACATTCCAGTGGTAACCGTCTACAATTGAGGTCTTCTGGCATCCAAAGAAAAGGAGGTTTCCGTCCATTTCAGTAACCAAAGACTATGGAAGACAACAGGGTTTGATGTAATTGGTCTTTATTAGTGTGATACTTGTTTAAAACGAGGGGTCTAAACATTGATATCCGTCTACGATATATGTGTATATGAAGAAGATAGAAGGCTCGTCGGAAAAAATCGAGGTGTATTCATGATATGTGTGAAACAGTACAAGAACAACATTACTTCTGCAAGATAATATTTCTGACAAGAGTAAAGTGAGACGTCCAGCGCATATCTGCTGCCGGTACTACCATTATGGCGCAGCGTCAGTGTCTGAGTGAAATCTATGGTCCCGATGGTGTTGAAACCGGCGACTTGTAAAGAATTTCACTGTCCTTCTTTGTCCAGCGTCTGGACAGAGGATCAGTTGAAAAAGAAGAGCCGCAGTGATACTTCCCAGAAATGGAACGAAAGTGTGAATCTGCAAACAAGACAGAACGTCATGCTGTTTACATTCACTCGGTGTATGCTTTCGACAAGCACTGAAAACTGGCCGCAGGGGGTGATATAAAAATAAAATTTTATCCTTCAACGCTGTAAATTCCTTGCACCGCCAAGGGTGAGGAGTAGGTCCACTGTACTTATCAGTCCTTACGTACGATTGGTTCTCATGCGAAATCTCTGCCATAGTAATTTGTAAACCACACATTCTAAGTGAATTTATGAAGATCGTCAGCAATACGCTAACATTTTAGACAGGTATGTCTAAATGACTGCAGAAAGTGTAATCATTGAGACATTAGGGATATTGGAATTTACAATTCACTGAACAGCTTACCAAAACATTGACATATTTACCCTGTATGACTGACGGAGCCAGAAATACCGCTGGGTTGAATCCACATGGAAATTGTGCACCCTTTAAATACACGTAAATGAAATGAGTGAGGTTAATTCCAATTTTTGCAACAATTCTTTTCAAAAACAGTTTCATTTTAAGGAATTTTTTCTACAGCACATTCAGTGTGACAAAGTGATGTTGTACTTATAAAATCTGCCATACGCGCCTTGATGAAACATCTACTGGATCTCGCAAATGCACCTTTTAGTAGAGCCGAATGCTCAGGTGTTCATCCTACTTAGAAAACTTAACCAAACCTCTCTAGAATGGGAGTTTTGGTTAAATTACAAGCCGCTGCCCGCGAAGATCTACTTTAAATAGGAGAACTAATCATACAATATTTATTAAAAATACATAACATAATCCTCATGATAGTCATCAGAGGAATCAAAGTGTAATTACAGGCTTTAAGAGATTACTATATAAATGGGCATGAATCGATAACACGCCAGATAAACCACCGTCTGCATGTGGTTGCCGAAAACCGTCCACTTCGGTCTGTATCTGACTGGGTTCAGGTTCATAGGGATGCGTTCCAGGGCGGTGATATGAGAAAGAGAGAAAGTTCGCCGGAACAGACTTGGGATGTTGCTGACGTTTGGGAGTACTTGGTTGAATCCCCACTATCAAATTGTTTGAGGCGGAATTTGAAAAATCCAGCGCAGCCAATCGGCTTTGGACTAAGTGAGCCTTTTCTTCTTTCGCCGCCTCAGTTTTGGCAGGTGTTTCGGTGGTCTGACAGGTTCTTGCGTTATGTGTTGTCACCCCAATAGAGGATGGTTCGACTTCTGACTCCCATTCCGGTGAATTCCCCGTTAAGCTGGGTTTGCTCAGTTTTTATGAGCTCAGTGTAACTGTCCTGTTTCGGTCTTTGTGTATCTAATTTTTATGACTCGGCATGGCACTCAGAATCATGCGGATCGTATGCGCACTTGACTACTGTTTCCGATACCGACACGGCAAAGCAGGAGGAAACGACCAGCCATGAGAAATGCATTAGAAACCAGAAAGCCGCTCTAACTGGGAAAATAATGCGTATTTATAACACCCGATTGGGGTTCACCTGCTGTCGGTCCAATGGGCTTCGAGAATAAAATTTTAGACGGGCTGATCAATTTTTCGCGAGCACGAACCAATCGGGTTTAATGGGAGCGGCCAATGGCGAGCTGCCGTCATCATGTTGACAGCATGCAAGAAAAGGAGCACTCAACCTCCAGTGATTGGCTGGCTCTTGTTTCTGGGAGTGTAGACACTCCCAACATTAATGGCAAAGGAAGTGCTAGACGTGCGCTGATGGAGTTGTCCGAAACACTAGCAACACCATAACTCTGCCGCAGTCAGCTCTGTCTCTTTCTCACATGATTGTTTTGTTCATAATCACAGCTAGAATTTTTATTGCTTGAAACATTATAGATGCATAAATGTTTTGGGGATGGACCAGTTGGAGTGCGAAAGAAAAATAAAGACGGAAACTTGACGAAAAGGTAGCACGTGTACATTTCGAAAAAAATGCTGCGAGTATTCTGTTATGCCGCACAAATAGATCGATGTAATCCGTCTCCCCATATGAAATTGATTATTTCTAATAGAGTCTGCCGCTGCAGAGCCGTGATACAGAAGCAAGAGCCCTGAGACTCAGTACTCAAAGGTCAAATGTGCCTGAGTTTGGTGTGGACCAGCTTGCGTACGGAAGCTTCTTCCTAAATCTGTCCACAAATTTCGATGCGATTAGGTATTCCCCAAAGTCTTTTTAAAAGGGCGTTAAACAGAACTGACACCAATTAGGCGATACGCGCTTCGGGACTCCCTCTGCCATTACGAATAGCCATGATCCGGAAGCTGATGAATGTTGTTCCAAAGTAACTTTAGTTCACTAAATCATTTTTTCCATCATCGACATACTCTAAGGCGACGGGAATATCCGGGTTCGAAAAGAATCACAATATTATCTCATTGCATCTGATTTACGCCGTGTGTTGTGCATGTACATTTTTATACGCCGTGCTCAATGTAGTCTTTCTGAAAACCCCTAATAAGTATTTATAACAAATGCGTACACTTCCCCCTGTTCAGCAGCTATTTTTGTCAGTTGATATCCTCTTTGAAAATTAACAAATAAGCATGAAAATTATGCGTACAATAACTGCAGTGTTGTAGGTACCCAGAGATATGCAGCTGTCCATACGGAACTGTTAAACAATAATTGTCTCGTCCGCTTGAACACATGCGCATTACGTATAAGCTGGCATCTGACTAAACCGTGCATTCTACGCGAAGATTAAAATCCGGGTTAATAGTAATTTATTTGCGAGAGGTTTAGTGTTGTCCTGTTTTCTTCAGAACATTATGATCTAAAAAAGATCGCAGTTCTGATAATGCAAAAATAATTAAAATTATAAAAAATGGCTACTTAACGTTGGACGGTAGCACTGGTTGTAATTTCCATTACGAAAGCATACACTTACAAATACCCCTCTGTTGACCATGGCCATTAAACCGATGGCTAGACAACTATTAAAGCCGAAACCTGACCAGGTGTCGGGGCGGCGAGAGTCAGCCGACACGAGCACGATGGTGATGAAGATGGTGCTGGCTAGGTACTCTGAAAGCACCTGCAGTGGCGTACTGCCCAACGCCGTCCCATTGCCACTAGGTGGACCCAAGGGCTCAGTACTGCCGTCAAGAAAGGCATGCGCGATAGCGGATCCGGCGAAGGCTCCCGCAAATTGAGCTGCCCAATAAATGGGCAGATAGACGAAGTAGACAATGCGGCAGAGAGTGAGTGCCAGTGTAACTGAAGGATTCACGTGTCCGCCGCTGATTGGACCAGCCAACCAGATGGCCAGTGCCAGTGACGAGGGAACGACAACGGCGGCTGGAAGGCTTGCGCTGTCAATCTCAGTCATACGAAGGGCGGCGAAGGAAAGCAGTCCAGTTCCTAGCATTTCAGCCACGCATTGGCGGACAAGCTGCCAGGCCTGCGCTTTAGAACATTGAGGTATTTCATTTATGGGGTTCACTGAAGGCAGCCCTTCTTCTTTGATATTGTCAGTGTCCATTGAAGGCGTCGGATCTGCAGTCAGCAGGAAAAGAAGAGCATAAAAAGGACTGCTACTAAATGCCTTTTGGAGTCCCCAATTTTTCTGAATTTCAGCAGAAACTAAACAGGCATCTGTTTGAAGTATCCCCTACGGTTATACATCAGCTGACTTGATCTACTAAGTGCCGCCCCTAAGAAAGTGAGATGCCTCTGTCGGCATGTTTGCCATGCACGGCGTCATTTTTGTAGGTACCCAAATATTTTAGGTCGTTTTGGTATTAATTTTTCCAAAAAATAATGGAATATTACGGGTCATCACTTCAAAGCTGCTGAACAATTTTCGTCTGCCAACGTAAACACAGATTATCAAAGACTGTACCAGCCAGCATCTATGCTGTGCAACAGACCCTGCGATCGACAGCAACCATGCGCAATAAAATAATGCGAGTGAAAGACCGAATAGACATAGGAGGACAATTGGTTGCCGTTTATTAGATCCCATGTTGGGATTGCCCTCGCCATTACAACGGACAGACCGGACGACGGTTTAGTTGGCACTTGACGGAGCATAAACGGGCAGTCCGGAGAGGCGACCCGTTGTCTCAGGTCGCCACTCACACCCTGGAATGAGGCCACGAATTCAGCTTCGCAAGCACGCGGATAGTGGCACGGGTCAGCGATAAGACAGAGCGAGAACTGCTGGAGGCCTGGGTGTCTGACAGAAA
>CACRXP010000360.1:358493-410374 GCA_902702965.1 Spirometra erinaceieuropaei | reverse complement strand
CCCGCGGCCGAGAGGCGAGATCCAATTTCCAGCCAAGGGTGCACGCAGTCACGCCGCCGTGAGATGGCGTGAACTCAGCCTTATCGCGAACACCAACTCCTCCAATGCTATTTCCACCTTCATCGCTTGACTACAAAAACTACTCATTTGACGCCGCATTCTCACGTCTCTGGCGATGGCCTCCCGTACGTACCGTCCCAGGGATTGTGTGCTTATCTTCTTTGCTATGGAGTGCGATCATCGCGTTGGCGGAAAGTAGCAGTTCAATTATTAGTTTGTTCTGTCTGGGTATATCATCGCTTGTTGCGTCGCAACCGTTTTACTTCCTCTGCTTATTTTTGGGAACGCAAAAATTCGAACTTTGTTCTTTTTGCGTAATTTGACTTTTACATCCAAGCTTATCACACTGATGGCAGGTTGTCATTCGCTGATAATGGAGTAGCGTTGCCTTGATTAGGGAGGAGTAAAATGGGACGGATGGCAAGAGTCACACGGGTTCGACTGCTGACGCTAGCGGAGAAAAGTGAAGGCGCTGACCGAAGGTCACGTGACCGGCGTGGCACGCTGTCCCACGGACGTACCTGCGAGGCCGACAACACCAGGCCTGAGCAACAACGATCGATCACTCCCGCCGTCTGACGAGGTGGAGGCCGACGAGCACGTCGACGCAGCGGCAACCACGATAGACGCGAGGGGGATGCAAGGCACGCAAGTCCGCCAGTGGTTGGGATCAGAGAGGCCACAGTCCGCCAACAGCAAGCGGACTGGCCGACGTACGTGCGTTGAGCACGGTTATAATACGAGGCAGGCGGCAGGGTTGAACAAATCAAGGCCAGCAGGAAACACCAGCGAACAACTCTGATGATGAAAACGAAAGAGTTTCCGCAAGCCGGCGAGCCGTGAACGCAAGCCTTCGTATTGAGCGTCAAAATCGACATGGCGGTTGATGCTTTTGTTATTAGAGTGCCAATCTTCTAGAAACTCTCGCGCTTGTTTGGTGTTGGCACTAGCGATCACTTCGGTCCCCTCCCAGTTGAAGCGGTGATCACACTCAAGGGCGTGCACAAACACGAGAGACAAGGGGTCCCGTCGGCGAATGGCCAACTTATGTTCGTTAATGCGGGTCCCAAGTCGTCGGCCGGTATGCCCACCATAAACGCTAGAGCAGTTTGCACATGGAATGCGGTAAATGACATTTGTTTGCTGCTCCTTCGATATGGGGTCTTTTACCCGCGTTAATGTCGTGCGCAATGAAGACATCGGTTTGTGGGCGATGGAGATGCCGAGTTGATTTAATTGTTGGGCGATCGCTTCGGAAATTCTCGGCATGTAGGGCAGGGAATAGAATTTCCGTGATACCCTGTCTCAGACGCCAGCAACAACCACAAAACGTCGACTCTAACGGAGACAGGGTATCACGGAAATTCTATTCCCTGCTCTCGTCTCTTTCATTTCTCCTTGAGACTTTTGTACGCGACGTCCAACTCGATATGACAGTTGATGCACGATTCATCCGAGTGCATGGCCTCAAGGAACTCTCGGCCTTTCTTGAAGGGGCAGGCACCGACAATCCATGTTCTGTCCCAAACAAACGTGTGCCCGGTGTCCAGGGTATGCATTGCTACTTGAGACAGGTGGTCTCGTCTCTTTACTGCAAGTTGGTGTTCGTGAATGCGTGTAGAGGTGGATTTTCCTGTTTGACCACAATAAACTGCATCACAGGCCTCACATTGGATTATATAGACGACTTCCTTTCTATCCAAATAGCAGACCCTATCGTTAAGGTGTACTATCTGAGTACGAAGTGTAGTCGTCGGTCTGTACCACACGGCTCTCAACCTACTGTAAAACATGGTGGCCTACCAGCGCGTGCTGAAGAACCTTGATGATAGAACACAGCCCGGATGGGCGCCATCCACATGTACGGTAGCCGAGCTAACTAATGAAATGTTAACCGAATATCCGAAGTGCGTTTTCGTTTCGAAAAGATTAATTAAGAATGGTTGTCATTTTAATCATCGTGCAGCATAGTTCTATGGTACTTCAGTTACGCCGAAATGCCGACTTTCGAACTGAATTCTTTTCGGCTGCACGCAAAAGCCACACTCTGTAAAAATCGACTGATTAAATAGCATGCATATTTCTCTTTGATTATTGATGACCTTGAAAATTCAATTATATTTCGTGGAAAACACATGTAAAAGCAATCATTATTTTACTAATTCGATTAAAAAACTAAGTTTTCTTCCAACGTTATACTCGCAGCAGGGAGATAATTCGGTTTTGAAAAGTTTATAATTGTGGGGTTTTTTAATACCGTCCAATGACCGTTCATAAAATGTTGTGTCTCTTTATTTACAAATGTTGTTAGTAAAGTTTACAATATGGCTCAAATCCACTGTTCTTTTTTAGGAGCCCCATATGGTTTCCTATTAATGCCGTAGAGAAGTGCATCGTTTCCCGTACGCGAAATTTTTGAGCCCTGAATGCAAGTGTAACGACAGGTTGTGGTCGAATGGTTCGGAAATTAGAATGGTTCTTTAGAAACGAATTGTACCCTTTCTTGAAGTATTAAATAGGAAAAAAACATAATATTTTGCCAGATGAATAAATAAATGTACATTTTATGCATGTTTTTCATGAAATATGTTAGACTGTTTAACGGCATTGAAAATCACTGAAAAAAACTTTATGCTATTTAAGTGCCATTTTTCCAGAGTTTGTTTCATGCGGTCGGAAAAAAAAGTCCACCGTCCCTGTGTAACAGATGTATTATAGAATTGTGCGTACGATGACGAGTTTTACAACCGTAATGAATTCATATTGACCAACTGTGAAAAACTCGGCACCCACGCAGTAAGGGGTTCGAAGCCCACAGAGGCGCCGAGTTTTTAACAGTTGGGTCAATATGAATTATTCAAAATCTGCCAAAATATCAATGAACCGTAATGAAATATTTTTAAATTGAAAACACGTTTTAGGATTTCGGCTAACATTTTATGTGTCAGAGCGCATATATTTCCATTGCTCATACGCAGAATAAGCAGATGCTGTAGATTCCATTCAGTTATTGATAGTCACTTGGCTGCTCTGAATATGGGTTCTAGTTTTGCTTGGCAGGTAATTATTCATAAGATCATTAAAAGCCAATGACCGCGCTTTCCAACAACGCATAAAGCAGTACGTTCTAAAGCAGAGCAGCAGACTGCAAGCCAAAAAAAGATTACCACTAAAATCGAACGGTTAGACTCTTCCTGTGGCATCAAGGGTCAGACGACCACACTCTCTTGCTGCCGAAAGAGGGTAAATACATGTTAGTTACCTACAAGCACCTCCGCTTGCAAATGTCCCTCGTCCATCAGTACTACCTAGCCTACCTGCGGGGGTATTTATAAAGCATGGGTTTCAACCAGTTGAAAGACACAGCAAATTTTGGCCACGGATAATAGCGGTTACCTGATGTTAAAAAAAGGAACCCGGGGTCAGCTATGAGGACATTTGGCTGTTGCCGGGTTTCACCCGCGCTTTGTCGGACAGCGTAGAATGAGCTGTACTTATAAAGGCATCATCATTAGGGGGTTCTCGAGCACTTTCGGGCGTGAGCTTCGACGTCAGCATGCGCCGAAAACATGCACAGCATGATTTCGAAAGGCCTTCCTGCACAGAAACATGTCGATTTTAAATTTAGCTGTAATTCCCTATTAATGGAAACTACGACCACAAATTGACCATACGTGCAGTGCGTACTTTATCTGAGACATTGCAGGGCTCGGCTATGAGTAATCATGTACCTGATTATTCTCTGCTTTATTAATGAGTCTCACAAAATATGCAACGGGTCAATACCTGCAACAGCAGTCGGCATACGACAAAGAACTGTGTGTCGGGGCCTCAAGATATATGGCCTATAAATTTGTCATACGATATTAGGCAAAAAAAGAACGCGTTGATAATTAAAATAAGCTTTTTTAAAGTGAGATAACAAGTGCATGCGTGCTCGAATTTCAATAAAGTGCGATCTGGTATGAGGGGAGTGTACGATATACACTCTTTGTCTGATGGAAACTACACGCACTGGGTGATTAATGATTTCTTTGGAATGAAATATGCACTGCTTAGGAAATGGCATTCTCCAGAAAGACGGTATGGAGGCTGGTGTACAGCAACGTTCGGTAGCATTTAAGGCCACTAATTCAAGCAAAATCTTTTATCAAAAACGTCGCTGTAGTCCCGCCCAGTGTTTCACGGGTTATGACACGTGATAATACGATTTTTAATCTGTTTGTATGCCTGAAACAAATCATCTGGGAAAGAAACATATAATATTTAGAGGGTTCTTTTCACCAAGGCTGGTGGTTCCGTGTGCTTGATCTAAAATGGAACTATCGGAGTATGCAGAAAACGGGCCATTAAGAACTACCGACTTCCGTTTGTACAAACTATAAAATTGTGAATATGAACAGCAAAATGCCTGCAGGTATATGGTCTAGAAATAGACGTTTAAGGCTGACTTAGAAGTAATGCGCAGCAAAAAAATGGTGACCACAGGTTTTGTTTGGAAATCATCTTTATTCCTCCGTACAAATGACAAGAGCGGGAGCAATAATAACTGCGAAAATAAGTTTTATTGAAATATAAATATAGGAGGTGTGCAAACTCATGTCAGCCGAAATTTCGAAATGCGCTCTCGTTTCAAAAAGATTAATTAAGTAAGTTTGTTAAATCTAATCATCATGCAGATTTATTCTACAATAATTCAGTTATCTCTGGAGGGCCAACTGCATGCAAAAGCTACACTCTGTAAAAAATGACTACTTAAGTAGCACGCAATATTCTCATTGATTTTCGATGTCCTTAAAAATTTAGCTGTATTTCGTGAAAAATATGCATAGAGGTATTCATTCTTCTGCTCGTGTAGTAGAAAATTACAACTTCTCCAATTCCCACATAAGTGTGGACCCGACCTGTTGCTACACTTGAGTTCAGGGTTTCCAAACTACAAGCCGTAGATTTTCCGCGTACGGAAAACCATGCATTTCTCTCAGTATTAAGAGGAGACCATATGGGTTTCATCACATTTAGCGGTGGATTTGACCAAAATTGTTAATTTTACAAATCCCATTAGCAAATTCAGAGGCACGATTTTTTACGAACGGTCATTGCATGGTATTAAACAATCTCACAATTAGAAGACGTCATTTTCTACCGAATTAATAAAAGAATGAATACTTCTATGCAAGTTTTCCATGGAATATAATTGAATTTTTAAGGGCATCAAAAGTCAATGAAAAAATTGCGTGCTACTTAAGTAGTCATGTTTTACTGGGGTTTAACTTTTGCATGCAGTTGGAAAAAAGTTCCTTCAAAAGCCCGCATCCCGAGATAACCGATTTATTATAGAATTATGCTGCATGATGATTGGGTTTAACAACCCTACTTAATTAATCTTCTCGAAACGACAACGCATTTTGAAATTTCGCCGGACACTTCATGAGCTGGGCCACCTACTGGAATATCCCGCGGTTTCTGGGCAAAACCGGTGGTGTCCACTACATCGCATGGTATGGCTAGAAGACCTGGGGTTGTCCACTGTGCTTGAGAGCATTTACATCCTCATAGCAGCAGTCGAGCTCGGAAATTTAACTGGTCTACGCGATTTGATTCCAATGTCAGAGCAGTTCTCCGGTGAGCGGGATGAGGTATTTAGAAAACCGGAACAAAAGTTTCTGATGCAAAGTACAACAACGCAACGGGACACTTTTACTAAAGCGCCCCGACGCCATACCCCGAGATGAGTATCATATTGCTTGATGGATGCCATACGGTGCTGGAGAATAATTCTAAGAGATCCCTCTATCCAGTTGGGTTCAGTGCTATATTTCATGTTCCTTTGGCACTCATGGGTCGAGCATTCTGTGAATAGCAGTCGAATATGTATGCATAGTGCGGATAGCATATCAACTTCCCTGCACTTCGCCACCACACATGCAGCACAGCAAAAGTACCAAACTGTCGTCAGCCCGCCTTGAATCCATACTACTAATCTGAAATTCAAAACGACGCCAGGCACTGACGTAACACAAGCCACTGCAACATGCGGCGCAATCACCTTGGCGATAGAATGGAAAAGTGCAAACAAAAAATACAGCCTTACGGCTCAAGTGGACTGCATACCCGCCCTCTCACTGTGTAGGTGGGTCATTCCAAACAGTCTCGGCAGCATGTCCGCATTTATGCATAATTAACAGACAAAATTTGAGATAGCGACCAACATCGCGACCGGCAGAATAACAACCAGATTGTTCAGCATTGGTTCGTCCACCCATGAGATACAGTAGGTGGGCTAACTCATGAAATGTCAACCGAAATTCCGAAATACATTTTCATTTTGAAAAGAGTAATTAATTACAGTAGCTGTGCTAACTCATGAAATGTCAACCAAAATTTCGAAATGCGTACTCGTTTCGAAAAGCTAAATTAAGTAATATTGTAAGGCTAATCATGATGCAGCATAAATCTATAATGATCCAGTTATCTCAGGGTGTCGGCTTTCGAAAAAAACTTATTTTCGGCTGCGTGTAAGATCTATACTCTGCAAAAAATGACTACTTAATTAGCATGCAATTTTCTCACTGATTTTCGATGCCCTTGAAAATTCAATTATATTTCATGGAAAGCATGCATAAAATATTCATTCTTTTACTTATTTGGTAGAAAAGCACGTCTTCTTCCGATTTAATTCTCAAAAGAAGAGTATAGTTCGGTTTTAAAAAAACTTTTCTAATTCCCGAATAATTTTGAACCCGACCTGCTGTTACACTTACATTCAGGGTTTCAAAACTACAAGCTGTATATTTTCCGTGTACAGAAAACCATGCATTTCTCTACGGTGTTAAGAGGAGGCTATATGAGGTTCATAAAATTAAGCAGTGGATTTGAGCAATATTGTTAACTTTACAAGCCACATTCGTAAATGCAGATAAAGGACGTTTCATAAACGGCCATTTAACGGTATTAAAAAATCTCACAATTAGAAACTTTTTTAAAACCGAATTATACTCTTCCTTTGAGTATGAAATAAGACGAAAACGTGATTTTCTACCAAATAAGTAAAGGAATGAATATTTTATGCATGCTTTCCATGAAATATAATTGAATTTTCAAGGGCATCGAAAATCAATGAGAAAATTGCATGCTAATTAAGTAGTCATTTTTTGCAGAGTATAGATCTTGCACGCGGGCGAAAATAAGTTCTTTCGAAAGCCGACACCCGGAGGTCATTGGATCATTATAGATTTATGCTGCATCATGATTAGTTTTACAAAAATACAAAATTTAGCTTTTCGAAACGAGAACGCATTTCGAAATTTTGGTTGACATTTCATGAGTTAGCACATTTACTGTAGAGTTGTAAAACTGATCATCGTGCCGCAAAATTCTAGTAAGTTTCAGTTACCTCAGGGCGTTGGATTTTGAATGAACTTATTTCCGACTGCATGCAATAACAATATTCTGCAAAAAATGACTACTTAACTGGCATGCATTTTTTTCATTGATTTTTGATCTCCTTAAAAATCAAATTATTGTTCATGTAAAACATGCAAAAAATATTCATTCTTTCGCTCATTCGGTAGAACTGACATCTTTTTCCAGTGTTATCCTCGAAAGAAGGGTATTGGTCGGTTTACCTAAAAGCAACTTTTTAACGACGATTATTCTTTTGGGTGACAGTTATATTAAGTGCCGGGTTAGGCAGAAGTAACCAGGCGGTTAATCACCGTTTAGTCTTTAAATCACTGGTTGCTAATTAGACGATTGGCCGCCCGGTTGCTTAATGAAAGAATGTTGTTAGACGGAGCAGTTGTTGTCAATAAATCTTAACGGTGTCACTTAGACTTACTTGCTCGTAAGAAATGTGTATTTATATGTCTCTGTTTCGGAAAAATATTGTACTATAAAAATGGTAGAGATAAATAATCACTGACCGACAACCGACGAACCTGTCTTTCAATCAAAAACGTCCTACCAAACAGACAACGGTAGTCAGGTATGTCGTTGATTTTGAAAAAATATCGGTTGAACATTAAAAAAGACACGGTAGTCAGTTTCATTCACTGCTCTGAATCAATAGGTTTTTGCGGTGACCTTCCCAGAACTGTTTGTAGCTTTGAGATTTGGAGCTGTTTTTGCTCGTAGTCCGTGAAAGACGACAGAAGGAGCTTTTAAAGAAGTTGACATCTCCTAAAGGTCCATTGTGAAAATGTTGCACACGCAAAATGTAGACGTCGCCCGCACTAAGTTCATAGGTAGGATGCTACTTTCCCACAGAAAAAATATTTAGAATGATGATGCAAGGTCTAGGAAAAGGGGCTATATCAGTCGACATAATTGTCTCCATTGGACAAGTGAAAATCCCCATGTGATTATCAAGAAGGATGTCGAAAATATCAGTGTCAGTCTGGATTTGGATTTATTCTTCACTTTTGATCGAACTAAGTGACAATGCCCAACAATTATTTTCTGCTAAGAGTGACAGATTGGCCACGTATTCTTATTTGCGTTAGTACAGTATGACCTGAATTTTGAAAAATTTTATCAACTGATCCAAGAATTTTTAGACTATCCGGTCACTCCTGACTGAAACTGTGTAAACCAGAAACACAACGGTGCCCATCATGAAAGTCGTGGAATTGGTTCTGCATCGAGAGTTACTTCATTTCTTGTTTCTTAAATCACGCCGATTAGTATTCTCCCGAATATTTTCACGGCAGCTTCTAGTGCGTCATGACAATGTCTGCCAGCAAAATGGGACGAGAACTTAGATTGTGCCGCTAAAACCCGAGTTTAGACGAGCAATGAGGGAGAGTAGACTGTGTTTCAGGCCTGGTCCCAGTTCACATTAACACGCTCGAAAGATGCGCCATTTAGATGTCGGCGAAAAATGCGCTAGAACGTAATTTTGATTACTTATTCGGCATCCGGTTCGACAGTTCAAGTGGCTAAATTTATCGGAACTTTTAGTAGGTGTCAGCAGATGCGTCGAGATCTAATTCTCAACCATTTCTGAGCATTATACAAAAAGTATTCTTCGCTCTACAACCTACAGTGAGTGACCTATCTCATGAAATGTTGGCTGAAATTCTGAAATGCGTTTTCGATTAGGAAGGATTACTTGGTCGCGGTTGTAGTACTGACTATCTTGTGGCATACTCTTATACCATTTCGGACTCGGCAGAATGTCGGCTTTTCAATGTACATCTTTTCAAACTCCTATAGACAGCGTACTCGGTAAAACATGACTACGTAAGTAGCATGCATTTTCCCCATTGATTTTCGATGGTCTTGCAAATTTAAATATATTTTATAGAAAACATAAATAAAAATATGCTTTCTTTTAGTCAATCAATAGAAAATCACGTCTTCTTTTTATTTTATGCTTAAGGAAGGAGTATAATTAGGTTTTAAAAAAGTTTCTAATTACGAGACTTTTTAAGACGGCAAAATGTCAATTCACATAGCATCGTACCTGGCCGTTTACCACTGCTCCTCATGATATGAACAACATGGTTCGCATCCATTGCAAAATTTTATGGACTCTGTATGATATCTCTTTAAGGTCATAGAAAAACATGTGATTTTCTTTACGCGGAACGCATGCACCTTGCAGACTGAAATTACTAAGTGCTAATACACCGAATGATCAGGCTCCAAATTATTCGGCAATTGGAAAACTTTTTAAAACCTAATTATACTCCTTCCTTAAGCATAAAATATAAAGAAGACGTGATCTTCTATTGATTGACTAAAAGAAAGCATATTTTTATTTATGTTTTCTATAAAATATATTTAAATTTGCAAGACCATCGAAAATCAATGGGAAAAATGCATGCTACTTACGTAGTCATGTTTTACCGAGTACGCTGTCTATAGGGGATTAAAAGGATGTGCATTTAAAAGCCGACATTCTGCCGAGTCTGAAATGTTATAAGAGTATGCCACAAGATAGTCAGTACTACAACCGCGACCAAGTAATCCTTCCTAATCGAAAACGCATTTCAGAATTTCAGCCAACATTTCATGAGATAGGTCACTCACTGTAGTCGTTGTTCAGCAATGCAATAGCCAAATGGCGAGGGGCCGATGCGTGTCTGTTGAAGTCGCGCAAGGCGGATATTCACCTGCTTTATTAGTTTGTCCGATGTTTGCAAATGGCCTAAGATATTGCGAGTCTTAAGTGGCTAAAACGCCTTGATGATTTGAATGATCTCTGAAACGATCAATGGAGTCAACCGTTTACATCTCCGCCTACTTCTTTACTTATGTGTTTATGTTTTTAGGAAAATATATATATATATATGATTTGGAATGAATTGCATTTGTCATCGGGTTCCACCAGTATTTTGCGGTAGCATGAGTAATGAACAATCCTTCAAGGGGCATTAAATCATTTTACCTCGCGAAAGTGTCCCCTCAATGTGACTTCTTTCTAAACGGGGTTTGGATGAACATGAAATACGGAGGGTGGTCAACCAGGAGTTAACCAGGGCACTATCAGCAGCATCAAGGTATTCACCGACGTCGCAAAGAATGTCTGCCGCTGGAACGACACTCAGGGGGCGCCAAACGACTACGAATGTTTTGGAGGAGAATCCCCCCCCCCTCAGAACGTTTGTGAAAGGCATTTTCAGAACTGCCCGCTGTGACTATCTGGCTGTTCTAGACAAGGGTCCGCTGTTGCATGCGGCACGGGAACAATTTTTACTACAACTATTTAAAAAGTTACGTATTTATGCGAATTAAGTAAAGGTGTTTTAATTCGAAAAAAGGTTTTAATGAACAAAAACATTTTCCATTCTTACAAACTACCTTAACCCCACATTTGCCAGTGAGTTTTATTACTGTTCCCACAATTATGAACTATAGCAAATAAGGATAATTTGATTCATTGCAAAACATATCTTATGAAGGATTATATAACGACTCTTTTTTTACAACACTGAGTGTATTAGCAAGAAATAAAACTCAATTTTGAAGCCTACCAGAGCTGATTGTCAGAGTAGTTGAAGATGGACTCCTCGGCATTTAATAAGCAGGAGACGAATTTCAATTTAAAGTAACTGATTGTGATTATTCAGAGCACATGAACGGGCTCACCAAACCGAAACGGCTGACAGAGACAGCGTTTTCTCTTAAATTGCATCGTTGCTGCTTTCAATTGGATGCCCACAAAAACAGAATGAGTAAGAAGCTGGTAGGCAGCAGTCAAATCCAATCAAATTCTTCTCGAATACTTTCAACTTATAAATGCACATTCAGCCTGTCCACTGACATTTCTGAGCATGGTTCGCTTGCTGTAGGTCAAGCGAGAGGCCATCACGCGTAGCTCATTCGCGATGGCGTACATAGCATAATTTCTGCATTAAAAAACAAGGTGTTTCCGCAGAGACGGTCCGGTGGTCTCGATTGGGGCCAATAAGGCGACACTCGGCTAAACGATTTTATGAGCTTTCATCAAGGAATTTCACGAGTGAGTCTGCTGACGATGGTTCAAACGCCAAAAAGTAGTTATGTTAATCTGACGAGGTAATGGGTGTTTCTTAGGCTCATATGCTTTCGATTTACGAAAACGAGACTAAAGGTGGAATTATTCAGCATCAGACGTGCTACAGTATCACCCATCACATCACCGAATCGAACAAGAAGTGTCAGTTATTCCTCTAAGTCTGTATTGTAAACTGGTCAGGGTAAAACACGGGTGAGTGGGAACAGTTAATTTTGCATAGTGACTCCAGCCCGGAGGTCTGGCCGCCATCTGCATAGCCACACCCAGTGATTTATTCGTAGTGCTTCTGGTTTTGTGTCCAAATCTAGTCCACGGCTACTTCCCAAACGTCATGCCTCATTTTCTACACCCGTATCTTTGCTGTCTGCTCAATATGTGCATTAATTTGCGGTGCATGACTTATCAGGATAAGTATAGCATCTTCCCGCATAAAACAAAGTGTAACTGTTAATTTGAAGAGTTGATGTTTGTCCAATTTGAGCAAATTAATCATACTCTCTGCAGCCGATTCCTTAAATTTAAACAAGGGCAGAGTGCTTCCATAAGAAGAGATGCAGGAACGCTTAATTTGAATTGGTGCCCAACAAACATAATTTATCACTTTCCCATATTACACTGTCTCAATACATTCAGGCAAGGGTTGCACGCCGAGACGGTTTTAAAACTATAATATTGGCGCCGCACAAAGTGGGCAAGATTACCGTTACCTTTAACTTTCCAAAAAATTAAGAGTCCACGGGTTTAAGCTATAAGTCATTTGCAGCTCAGAAGAAGAAGATGTGATCACTGGAACAAGAAATTTATTTGCCTGACGTTTCGGATTCTCACTCGAATCCATCATCAGAGACATTCATTTGCAGCTCCAGGAATGACCATTTTATCCGAGTATGCGTAGGCAGAATTATGCCACCTACAGCGATAAGGAAGACAGAAATGGCTATTTCCGGGCTTATTATCCGTCATCAGCCGGTCGTACCGCCACTAGGTTTTACGACTCCCAAGGTCCGGACTTATTTTCTGTTGGTTGTAAGTCCAACATTCTAAAACTGGCTGGTTGCACTCTCATTTCCGACCAGGTATATGAAAAATGATTGTCAGAAAAGTTACCCTGCCCAAGTCACTAGCTGCCGTGCGGTTGTTGGCAGGAAACTAATTTGTACTTCACGTCATGACGGATCAAGGACGCTCCATAACGCAATCGGTGAGTATGCACTTATTGAAATACATACGCATAGATATATTGAAAAACAGGCATCTCAAGAAATATAATTAGAAGGGATGAAGTTCTTTGGGAAACAGCAAAATTTTATTGTGAATTTTCGAGACTGGTTCCCCAGCTCGTCTTCAGGCAACGGGTGTGCAAGAACAATTAACTCTTAGATTGATTCTGGCAAAAGGATTTCATGATTGGTTAAGGTCGTCATCTGAAGATTGGCTGACTCAGTTGATGCATGCCGCATCTGAGTGCATTTCCTCCAGAAATTCGCGGCCTTTCCTTGTTTGGCAGGCGCCAACAATGCGAGTGTTTTCCCATGCGAATTTATGCCCAGTGTCCAGTGTGTGCATGGCCACCTGGGATAGATGGTCGCGTCTCTTCACCGCTAACTGATGCTCATGTATACGGGTTGAAACAGATTTCCCAGTTTGGCCACAATAAACGGCAGCACAACTAGAACATGGAATTTTGTAGACGACACCTTTTCTTTCGAGGTAGCCGACCCTGTCCTTAGGATGTAAAAGCTGTGTGCGTAAGGTAGTTGCCGGCTGGTGTGCTACGTGTATCTGGAACTTTTTCAATTGTCTTTTGACAAGTTCAGATACATTTTTGACGCATGTGAGAGTTCGCCACGTGGATGGTTTGGTGCCTGAGCGGCCGTAGCATTGGAAATACCTTTTCCCTTGAGTTGTTGGTGCCTCATGCATTGACGTATAAAGTCATGCGGGTACCCATTTTGAGAGAACAGTTTGTAGAGGTATTTCATTTCTGCTCGATAACTTATTTCGGAGATCGAGTAAATGACCTTCATATCTGATTCTAAAAACTTCAGGTGCATTTATGCATAAATGTGACGGGGTTTTGAAAGACTGGGCGGCCACGATGTATTCAGAACACACGACAGCGAGGGAAAGGTGGAGTACAGCCAACGTTCGTACCGTAAATTCAAATACTATCTTTTGTTAATCGTTACGTGTGAAATTTAAAGGCGGTAATGGATATCGAGGGGCAAGTCTGTGGACTGGTTAATTGTTCTATCTTAGACCAATTCATAAGAAACAACAACAACAGGTGCGTTTGAATTAATCTATAGCATGGTCTTTTGAAACTAGCGGAATATTCTGGTCCTTCGATTGGAGAACTAACTCATATAATATGCCTATTGTGACGAAAAGGCACTAAAGAATCCTCCATCGGTCCGAACGGACCGACCAAAAGAAGTAACTACTAACGGTCGACCTACAGTTAAGTAAAAACAAAATATAAGTATTCTAAGTACAATCTCATCGACGAGAAAGAGCAATTGTTTTTAAAAAGTGTAAATGCCAAAAGTTCCAAAATTCATGTTGCATGGAATGAATCAAATTAAGGTATACGTTATTATTCTGTATGCAAAAAATCGACCAACTAAAACACTATAAGAACATTAATGTTTAAATAATGATTTTTTGCATACATCTTCATGTAATATTTTCCAAGAGCTGGATTATATGAAGTGTGGCATAAAGTAAAGTGTGTAATGTTCGGCCACGTTTTTCACGATTATGCCGCGCAAAATAGATGTACTTTTTTGGTTTCGTATTATTCATTATGAGGTTTTTTAAAGGGACGAGGGCCCCTTTTGATCTTGCTGACAGAGATGTAATAAGGACAAAAGTTTCTATAAGTCGAAGTCTTGCCCGGCCGTCCAGTGGCTACCATCTCTGAGTGAAATTGGCAGTGGCAATCGCGAACGTACTATTTTT
Source organism: Spirometra erinaceieuropaei (assembly GCA_902702965.1). Classification (NCBI taxonomy): domain Eukaryota; kingdom Metazoa; phylum Platyhelminthes; class Cestoda; order Diphyllobothriidea; family Diphyllobothriidae; genus Spirometra; species Spirometra erinaceieuropaei. Next base: position 395,850 of record CACRXP010000360.1, on the reverse strand, counting down.
TGTGTACTTAAGCAAATGCTCTTCCACTAAATTTATTTGCGGCTTCTTTCTGTTGAGTGTTAGATCATCTATAAAATATCCGCGGATACTTTAAAATGCTCAAGGTCTCATACCGATAGAGTTTGTGCTAAACGTTTATCCAACTTTAAGACGAGATTTTTCTTGGAAATATTTGCCGAGACAGCGAGTACTTGAGTGCTATTCTTCACGCAGATGGCTAAGCTGTCTTTATTATACGGCAAAGCAAATAAAAAAATTAATATACTTGGCCACTCACTTACTTTCCTACAATACTGACAATGTTTTAGTCAAACGATGAAGCTTAGTTTTTTAATTGTAGTGCGTTCGCTTCCGCAAGGACATGGGCTCATATAGGTTTTCGCACAAAATCAAAAGCTCTTTGTCTGATAAAATTAAACAAACTACCTCACGAAGGTTCCACAATACCTTTGACGTCAAAAATCTACAAGGCCACCCAGGCCGTTTTACGAGTTGAGTTACGCTCTGTAATTCCGGAAGTAAGTAGGCAGATGGGGGAAAGTGCGTAACATTTCAGACGCCAAAAAGTGTCACATGAGTTCTAATCATCACGGCTCAGGAGGCAGGCCACAAGCTGGAGTGCAGTCATTAACGCATCACCTGGATTTTCCTACGAGGCGCACCACACCTCACAGGAACATCGGTTCGGTAAGGTGGCGCACTTAAAAGTTCAGCCAGTCGCAGAAGTTGTGAAAAAAACATTTAAAATTGATCCAGAGCCAGCAATGGCCGTCACAGTCACGAAAAACTTAGTTGTGCCCCGTTACGCATTACGTTCGACCTTGGAAAGCACTTCCGGCGGCCTGTGGGCCATTGGGAGAGATGACACTTGGTGTCGGATGAGGCTGTTGGTCTCCTCCGTTGCCTGAGGCCGATTAAGGATTGATTACACTGCTGCAATCATGTTAACAAAATTGGCGTCAGTAGTGTTGAATGAGGCTTCGTGCTTTAAAACCTGCATCTAATCCTTCCTCAGCTCCTTTGACGACAGGGTGTGCACCAGTTTGTCACAAACGCAGTTGTGTAAGGACGCTCTATCAGCGTGTCGAAACGCACTGCAGTGAGCCGGAAGACAAGTTTGCCGAATTACAATACCCCCGACGGGTCTTCAAAGCCAATGGCTACCCGCGCAACTTTGCCAACCGGTGCATACGCAAAAGGGACGAAAGGCCTAACCGCACGGACGCCAAATCTTGGCGAGGGCTTCCATATGTCAAGAACGTTTCGGAAGCTGTTGGCCGCCTTCTCGCACCACTTCGGCTTGGAGTTGCACACAGACGGAAGGCAATCATCAGGCGTCAGTTAATGAAACCGAAAGACCCACTGCCACGGTAAGAAACGTCTAGAGTCCTTTATCGGATCCGGTGCAGTTGCGGACAAAGCAACTACGTCGGAGAAACCGGAAGACAACTCCAAACGCGAAAGGCCTAACACGCTGCAGCGGTGCGGAGAAATGACGCCAGCTCTCAAGTTGCGGCTCATTCGACGGGTTCCGGCCACACATTCAAATTTGACGAGGCCGAAATTCTCGCAGGAGGTGACAACCGCGTGAGCCGGCAGCTGCTTGAGTCATGCTTTGCTGGCCCCCAGTCTATTAACAAGCGCAATCATCTTCCCATTCAATACACCGTGCTGAGACTTCGTCTAGGCGGAGTAATTGGCCACGCGGGGAGCGCGCAGGTGAACACTATTCCCAACACCTGGGTCAGCGCATCAGAAGGTCGAGCAATCATCACACCAACATCCAACGCACGTGGTGAAACTGCAGCAATTAACTACGCGAATGTCGGCCATCACGCCACGTGCAACGATCCCTGATGAAGGGGGGTTGGGGGGGGGGAGACGTGAATATTCGTAGGTATGCGGCAGCATGACAACGGCAGCCGCATATGCATGAACCACCCTTATCTGCTTTTGTCTCTGATGATGGATTCGAGCAGGAATCCGAAACGTCAGGCAAATAAAGCTCTTGTTCCGGTGTTTGTGTCTTGCTTTGTGTGTATTAAAGCAACTGTTCTTCCCTTAAATTTATTCACGTCTTCTCTCTGTTGAGTTTTAGATCGTCCCTAGAATATCCGCGGATACTTTATAATTCTCAGTGTTTTAACTGATGGAGTTTGAGCTAATCGTTTATCAAAACTTTAAGACAAGATTTTTCTTGGAAATATTTATCGAGGGAGCTGGTGCTTGAGCGCCCTTTTTTACGCAGTTGGCTGTTTGGATCATACTCACTGACGCAGCCAAATAGGCAGCCTCATTGTTTAAATAAGTGAACGTCCGCACTAAAGTCAGCATCGAATAGGGTGTAAATTAGTTAAGGAACTTTATCCAAATCTTGCCTTATTAAACGCGCTTACATATCGTATCCCGTCGTTAAATCTCTACGTAGTCTGTCTTTTCTATACGGCAATCCAATACAAAATTAATATACTTGGCCACGTACTTACTTTCCTTAAATACTGACAATGTTTCAGTCAAACGATGAAGTTTAATTTTCTCATTAGATTGCGTTCGCTTCCATCACCTTCGCTTAATTTAGGGCTCCGTCCTATAATTATAAATGTAAATGATAATGGCCGTATGAATGCTGACATAGTGCACAACCCGTTCCTTTTTTGTGACGTCCTACCTCTGGCATTAGGAGGAGCTAGGCTGCAAGAACTATCTCTCCATATGCGCAAAATTTGAATGACCATTTGATGATCGCTGGTGGGCTGTTACTTAAAATGCATTCCAAATGGCAAGGCAGTATTGGTAGGACTGCCAATACGCGTTGTCAATGCGCAGTAGAGCGCGAAATAATATCGACCTGCAAATATGACCTTCAAAAATCAATAAAACTTCACGTTTACTAAAAATGACATGTTTGCTCGCGATATGATTTCTACAGCTCAAAGCTCACATAAAATCGGTTTGCAAGTGCGACATGTTCCGCTAGGTGGACCTGCCGAGTTTAAATTACTCTCCTACTCTCAGAACTATGTTTTACAAAGGCACTAACATGGGTGGTCGCAAGGACATGTGGTCATATAGGTTTTTTGTCTAAAATCAAAGGTGCTTTTTCTGATAAAATTAAATAAACTACCTCACGAAGATTGCACAATATCTTTGGTGTCGAAACACTAACAGGCCCCCCATGACGTTTCATGAGTTAAGTCACGTTCTGCATTTCCGGAAGTAATTAGGCGGATGGGGGAAAGTGCGTAACAGTTCAGACTCCAAAAAATTGTCATATGAGTTATCGTCATCACGTTTCAGGAGTCAGGTCACATGTTGGATTCCAGTCTTCTGCACATCACCTGAATTTTACTGCGAGGCGCAGCACACCTCACAGGAACATCGGTTCGGTAAGGTGGCGCATCTACAAGTTCAGCTAGTCGCAGAAGTTGTCATAAACCAGCAATAACCTTTACTTTGACGAACTTGCTAGTTGTGTCCGTTGTGAGAAACTAGGTAGGCTTACAGAACAGGATGTATTAGAGTGCTGACGTTTTGAGGTGATTGGTTGGCTTGCTACCGTTAAGAAGTGAAATGTACTTAATCGACCAAAACCTTGAAGTGGCCTACCGCGCTGGTTGACCGCATGCTAATCGATTTTCCCCTTTTTCGCTGCCTCAGGCCTTTGAGGGATGTTTGGAGGGCTTTTTACCTTCGTGTCTTGTGAGCCAGCTCGCTGGGGGGAGGAGGAAGGAAGTACGATATAACCTCTGTCCGGGTTGGTCCGTCTAGCGGTTCTTTTTCTTTCTCATCGAGTGAACTCGTCGTAGGGATGTCTCTGCATAGTCGTCTGTGGTCGTCTGGTTCCGACCTCCATGAACGTGGTGACGCGGGATTTTCTAAGCTGCTGGAAGGTCCAGATGACTATTGATGGGGTTGGAATCTGGGAGCCACACCTCAAATGTTAACTGTCTTGCATTTGAATTTCCCTGACCCAAGATGGCAGCTCCCTGAAGACCAAAGGTGTGCGCCGTTTCTCCAATGCGCGTTGACTGTTGAGAGCTTAGGTCTAGTCTCCCAGTTGTCGAGTTGTGCTCTTGTAGGCGGGTCTGCAGTTTCCGCCCGGTTTTGCCAACGTGCTTGCAGTCCCCATCATCGCAACCTAATTGTAGACAACTGTTGATATTTAAATGGTTAGCAGGCGTCTTTAGGTTGCAACAGACAGCGCCGAATTGTTACTTGGGGTCGAAGGGTTATGCCTAATTTGGCGGTGAGTCCATCCTATTTCGCAAATCATCAACCCTGGTATCTCACCATAACCAATCGTGTCCATCTCTGGCTATCTGACTGGTGGAAGTTATTTTCTAACAGCCAGTAAGCTTCTCTCGCTTCTTCCCTATTGTCGTCACAGCACTCTCAAGCTAAAAGTCACTAGCTTACCTAAACCATAAATCCTTTGATCAGTCCAGGATCTGGTGTCAAGTCGTAAAATAAGGCGGAAAATTGCGGTTCAAACAGGGCGGTATGGAAGCAAATTATTAGCAATCCCAAATTACGTAGATAATTCCGGAACTTTTTTATGCGCCAAAGCAACCTTCAATTGATTGCTTGCTGTAAATACCTTAGCGTGACACCGCAAGACTGCAAACACGTTCATGCTACATAAATTCAACCATGAATTCAACGCCACAGCCCATTGATTTCGAAGGATGGGCTGATAATCACAGAACAAACCTAAGCAAAAAAACCTTCGTAAAATATTTGGGTATCATGACAGTGGTCGCAAACCATCTCAATAATTACATGAACGTATAGATATAGTGGGTCTGCTGACAGATCTTCAGTTAGAAGATAATACCTTATAAATAATCGATTGATAGATCGACGACAGTCAAAGTAAGGCTGACGGTCCTTTTCAATAATACCTGATCAGGCCTTGGAGAGCACATAACTCGAAGGAAATTGGAAATTATTTGCAAAAAAACAGAGAGTACATTTTATAAAATTTTAAAATTTTGAGCGTTGGTTGCTGCAGAAGGTACAGTGAGTGACCGATCTCATGAAATTTTAAGGAAAATTCTAAAACGCGTTTTGGACTAGGAGGGGTTACTTAGATAGGGGTTGTAATGCTGATTGACTTGCTGCATAATCCTATAATATTTCGGATTTGGCAGAATGTCGACTTTTGAATGCACCTCTTTTCAGTCCCCTGTAGAAACTGTATTCGGTAAAAATGACTACTTATGTAGCATACATCCTTCCCACAGATTTTCGATGGTCTCATAAATTCAAATATATTTTATAAAAAAACATGAACAAAAATATTCCTTCTTTCACTCGTTAGATAACGAAACCCGTCATTTTTACATTTTATACCCCAAGAAGAAGTATAATTAAGTTTTAAAAAAGCTTCCTAATTCGCGAATAATTTGGAGCCTGATCAGCCGTTGCATTAGCGCCGAGTGCATGCGTTCCGCACATATTCTTCTGTCTTTAAAAAGATACCATATGGAGTACATAAAATCTTGCATTGGATGCGGAATATGTTGTACGTTTCCGAAGTAGCAGTGGTAAACGGTGAGGTGCGATTCTGTATGAATGGACATTGCACGATCTTAAAAAATCTCATAATTAAAAACGGTAATCATTTCCTTGCTTGTAAAAAGGCGAAATCTCCATTAGAGTTTCAAGGTTCTCCTTGTTAATGCAGGCGCTGTTCCCCGACAAAGAAAAGGGAGACTGGAATCGCCATATCTGACTTATTAATCGACATCAGCCAGTCATACGGAACGACGAAGTGTGGAACACCGGAGGCTCGAACTCGCGACCTGCTAGTTAGAAGTCCACACCTCTAACCACTGGGTCACGAGCCCGTTGCCCTGTCGGTTTCGATCGTGAATATACAATGCTAGGGGACGCTGTGCGGATGCTGGTTGGTGCCCGTAAGGCAAAACGGAAGGGGTGGGTTCCGTAAGAATGATCGGTGAGCGCCTCCCACCAGTGAAGTGCTTGTGTTTGTTACAGTAGCTGCGAGAAAATCCCACCAAGCACCCCCTAACGAAGAGCTTTTATTGAATTTCAGTCAGCATTTGCTAAAAAAATGGATCTCATTTTTCCCCACTACCACTACTACTACTACTACTACTACTACTACTACTACTACTACTACCACCACTACTACTATCACTATTACTACTACTGCTACTACTATTACAACTGGTACTACTACTACCACTACTATTACTGCTACTACTACTCCTACTACTAATACCACTACCGCTGCTGACAATACTTCTACCACCGCTGATAATACTACTGCCGCTGCTACCGCTACTACTACCACTACCACTATATCTACTACTACTTCTACTACTGCTACTACTACGACAACGCTATTATCTATGCTACTACTATTACAATTATTACTACAACTACTACCATCGCTGATAGAACTATTACCACTGCTACTACTGCTACCTCCTCCGCAGGTGTCATTAATGCTACGACGGCCACTATGACCACAACTGCCGCTACAACTACTACTGTTACTAGTATTATTACTTCGACTACTGCCACTTTTGCTACTACTATTGCTACTGCTAACACTACCACTACTGCTACTGCTACCACTACTACTACTACTACTACTACTACTACTACTACTACTACTACTACTTCTACTACTACTACTACTACTACTACTACTACTACCACTAGTACTACTAATACTACCACTAGTACTACTAATACTACTACTCCTACTACTACTACTTATACTACTACTACTACTAATACTACTTCTACTACTACTACTACTACTACTTCTACTACTACTACTACTACTACTACTACTACTACCACCACTGCTACTAGTACTAGTACGACAACTGCAACTTCCGTTACTACTACTATTACTTTTACTGCTACTACTAATTTCCCTACGGTCACAAAGGCTACTACTGCTACTCCAATAATCACTACTTATAATAATGATGATACTACGGCAGGAAATAGGAAAAGGAGAGAAATGAATAATACGAGAGGGTTTTACAGTCCAACCACCTTCCTTCCTAAAGTGAATAGGACCGACAGAAGAGCTCTGACACCTCTTGCAAAGTGACCTTCTCGCGGTCAGTTCCAATGACAAGACGGTCCTCTACCGGAAGCTGGATCTGCCACCGCACCTCGAAATATGGGCATTTATTATAGTGCGCGTTCCGATAACGCCTGCAGGGACCAATATGGTCACCCTGTTGGTCCAGCGCATTTACTGCGTGGTCCGTTTTGGGGGCACGGCATGATAAACAAATCCCCTAATAGCCATCCTTTTGGCATGCTATCTAGGCGTAGCGACGTTCAGGTTCAACTACATAGTTGACGAACTCTTCCCCTAAAGTCGGCCGCGGGGTAAATGCGGTGAACCGAAAAGGGGCTAAATCGGGATGCGACAGGTGTTGTTGGGAATGTACACCCACAAATAACAAGCATGATCAATGGGTACTGTGGTACGCCTAGGCGCAGGCCCGCACCAGGCCGGCCACTTGCGTCCGATTCCGCCTCCGGTATTCTTCGCCATTTCTTAGCACTGGGCCCAAGAGTGTAATGGAGGGCAGGGTGCGGGAGATGAAACGCAAGCCAAGCATCACAATAAACACATTCACACGCAAGTCACCGTCCCTGTTCTCACCTTGTTCTGGAGCAAGCGGTGGACTTCCCCGGCAAGGACGGTCGAACTGTTTACATCCCACAATTGTTTTAAGTTAGGATACGAATATTTACGACTATACAGAACTCAGTTAATCTTGTCGACCAACGCTGCCGACGATGTCCACTGTGTAATGCGTAACAGGGTAAGAGCAGGGACTGTGGATCGGGCATGAATTCATTTATAATAGTGGTTGACTTGCACTTCATCTACCGCACTCCCTCTTCCTCCCAAAACCGGGTGTTAACATCACGGAGAGAGAGAGAGAGAGAGAAAGCGCGCAGGAGGCAGGCACAGCGAAACCTCGGACCTAGGTGTACCGTCATACCACCTGGTCCCCAAAGTGCACTGGTCAGCGTCTTGGGGATCAGCTGGCGCGGGTCTGCACCTAGGCTCGCTGTCATACCCCGACGTTGGCATCTGTTATGCCTGTACGAATGATCGGTGAGCGTCCCCTACCATTGTATTTTTCCGATCGAAACCGACACGGCAACGGGCTCGTGGCCCAGTGGTTAGAGGCGTGGACTTCTAACTAACAGGTTACGATTTCGAGCCTCGGGTGCTCCACACTTCGGGGTCGCGTACGACTGGCTGACGACGGTTAATAAGCCAGAAATGGTCATTCCAGTCTCCCATGTTTTTGTTGGTAATACCATACTACCTATATCATGTGCCGCTGTGCGGCTGCTGGTTGGGCTCGAGAGAGAGCCCGTAAGGCACAACGGAACGAGTGAGTTCCGTAAGAACGACCGGTGAGTGCCCCCTACCATTGTTATGAGTGTGCCTTTCCCGACAACACATGCCGCACCTCGATCTAGTCCCCGTTTTGGTGCAATGCATCAACCGCCTGGAGCCCTTCTAAGGGCAAAGCACATGGCATTTTGAGCGAGGAGGGATGACAGCGAACGCGCTTAGATTGATACAGCACTGTTTCGGGCTTATTCTGCCTTCATTCATCCAATCATAACCCTGACCAGCAGCTGGGAGCAGAAATACAAAAATGCGCACAGATGCAACTGGCACAGTTGATCCACCACTGAGATCTACCAGATGGGCCATAAGCACTAGATTAAACCTACGTGTTCATCAGTACCTCGCCACCTGTCATTCTCTGTTGCTCGTAACTGGTTGCCTGTTCGTGAACTTTGCCACCCATACGGAGCTTGTTTGCTTCGTGAAGCCAGTAGATCGGTGTGCGCCCATTCCTCATTTAACATGGTATTTGTGCTTAACCAATTTGACTGTACGAATATGCAGACTCACTTTAGCGGGCTTTGGAGTTCAGTCCAGAGCATTCGCAGGCGGCGATATAAATAGGAGGAACACAAACAATGTTGAGAGTTATTCGAGGCAGCGCTTCTGACCCATTCACCACCGTCAGCCAACCACAGACATGCAAGCAAGGAGTGACATGACCGTTTCCAGGAAGACAGAAAAGTCTTCCGTTTCAGACAGCACGGGATTTACAGAGCCGTGAAGTGTTACTCCCTACGAGGAGGAGACATAGATAAGGAAAATCGTCCACAGAAAACTCATTGTTACTGAACATTATCTGACACTTCAGCAAAACGCAATTTTGAGGATATGCTGACCTTAAGAAGATTGGAATTTCGATTATCCAAAGCTCACTAAAGAGGGCAAAAGTTATCCTCTTCTGTAGGTAAAAAAGTTCTGTCAACGGAGCTGGCCTTTTTGTGCGCTGACCACATTTGGGCAGCCAGTTGTCAGGATTCTAATTGTCCGATAAGTAGGCGTCCGGAACCAGCTTAAGCGATCCCGATGCGCTCTGGACCACCTGTGGCGAAAGGCGCCGATCGGCCACGTTAGAGTCGCGTGTTTTTTTTTTCTAATTCCACTGCTGCGATCAGCTGCACCGAGGCTGAACGCGCGCCACCGTTTCGTTCACCTGAAAGCTGACGATCACCTCACACGTAGTGTGGCGCGCGTATTAGTGACGGAAGGCGCATGCGCGTCTGAGACGCCAACAGTGATATTCTTGACATGCTACACATTATCAGGTCGTTTTACTGGCTGTATCTTCACGTAAGGTGACCAAGACGCATGAGGACACCCAGAGTAAGGTCCTGTGAATCTTGCAATACCAGGATATGCACTTATATGAGATAAACGCAGTAAGTCAAGTAAGATGGTCCAGTGAACTCATCAGGTCGCTGGTGGCGGTATAATTGTTCTACGGTGTTTCAGAGAGTGACATGAGGAAGTCGTAAACTGAAGGACTTGTGCTTGTTAAAGTAGCTGCGAGAAAATTCCACCCACCACCCCAAACCGAAGAGCTGTTGTTGAATTTCAGTTAGCATTTGCTAAAAAGCGACCTCCCATTGTTCCATACTACTACTATTCCTACTGCTGCTATTCTCATTACTACTACTACCACTACTACTACTACTACTACTACTTCTAATGCTACTGCTGCCACTACTACTACTCCTTCTACTACTACTACTACTACTATTACTAATACAAGTACTATTACTACTTCTCCTATTACTACTACTACTCCTACTGTTACGACTACTACTACCACTACTAGTATTACTACTACAAGTACTATTGCTACTACTACTACTACCACTACTACTATTGCTACTACAAGTACTACTGCTCCAACTACTATAACTACTAATGCTACCACCACTGCTACCGATAACACTACTATCGCTGCTGATACTACTGCTACTACTACTACTGCCGCTGCTACCTCCACTACTACTATTGTCACTACTACTACATTGCTATTACTTATGCTACTACTACTACTACTACTACTACTACTACTACTACTACTACTACTACTACTACTACCACATTTATTGTTAGAACTATTACCACCACCACCATCACTACTACTACTACTACTACTACTACTACTACTACTACTACTGCTAATTTTCCACTGATGTAACCAGTACCACTACGGCTACTACTGCTACTCCTAACATCACTACTTATAATACTGATGCTACTGCTTCCACTACTTCGACTAGTGCTACCACTACGGCTAGAACTGCTAATGCTACTACTACTACTACTACTACTACTACTACTATTACTACTACTACTACTACTACTACTACTACTACTACTACTACTACTACTACTACTACTACTACTACTAACAGTAACACTACTATTGATGCTACTACTACTAAGTATTTGCTTTCTACGCCTGTTTGGGACTGTTTAGTACCGTCGCTTTTGGCTCTTGTTTTCTCATGAACCTATACACGAAATCTCTAATGTCATTGAAAATAATTAGAATAGATAATTTAGTTCTATTCTGTAGACTTCTTCGTCGAAACAATAGTAGTAGTATTAGTAGTAGTAGTAGTAGTAGTAGTAGTAGTAGTAGTAGTAGTAGTAGTAGTAGTAGTAGTAGTAGTAGTAGTAGTAGTAGTAGTAGCAGTAGCAGTAGTAGTAGTAATAGTAGTAGTAGTTGTAGTAGTAGTAATAGTAGTATAATCAAGGAGAGGGACTGGTTTAGTGGGTTACTGCACGTTCTTCTCAGAGACCACAGTCCTATTTCACAGAAGAAAGTGAACAGCAGACCCCCATGGCTAACACAAGCATTAAAAAAGAAGTGAATAAAAAGCGGTGGTTGTGGAGAAAATCCCTCTCGGATAGGAGCTCTGTGTCGATAAATGCATACAAAGCACAGAAGAACCTAAATAGAAAGTTAATCCTCGGGACGCGGGGTACTTTCGAGCCGCAGAAAATCCGAAGTTATTCTATGGTTACATAAGAAGAAGCACACGAAACGGAGATATAATCCCGTTACTGAAAACTAGTGACGACCTAGAACTCAGTGAAGACGGAGAAAAGGCAAATCACCTTTCACAATTTTTTAAGTCCATCTTTATGAAGGAGAGCACATTTCTCCCTCCCGACAGCGACATAGTGGACGGGCCAACGATTGAGCACGTCTCTTTCGCCGAAGCTATTGTTCGCAAAGTACTGTTGACGCTGAATGAGTCCAAATCACCTGGGCCGGATGACATACCGCCGAAATTGTTGAAGGAGCTTGCTGGAGAACTATCTAAACCGCTGTCCATGCTCTTCCAAGCAGGCTACTTGCCGGCCGATTGGAAATCCGCGCGGATCACGCCAATTTATGTAGGCGGCAGCAAAATTTTAGCAAACAACTACAGACCGATTAGCCTTACTTCAATTTGCTGCAAAATTATGGAAAAAATAATTAAGCGAGAAATAATGCACTTCCTCGAAGAGCATAATGTGCTATGCGAAGCCCAGCACGGATTTCGTAGAGGCAGATCATGCGTGACAAATCTACTTTATTGTTTAGATCGCTGGACCCGGGCAGTCGATGGCGGCAATGCAGTGCACGCAGTCTACGTCGACTTTAAGAAGGCATTGGACAGTGTACCGCGCCAGTGTCTCCTGTACAAATTAAGCCGGACAGGCGTAAGGGGTAATCTCCTGAGGTGGATGCAAGGCTTCTTGATCGGTCGCTTTCAAATCGTCTACGTCGGTAACAGGCTGTATGCAGAGGTAGCAGTTAAAAGCGGTGTTCCGCAAGGCTCCGTTCTTGGCCCTACCTTATTCATTATATACGTCAACGACTGCGTCAGTGAACTGAATTGTGATGTCGCCATGTTCGCTGAGGATGCTAAACTTGGGAGCGTTATCCGAACTGAATTGGACGAAGGGCGCTTGCAGGCAGACCTGACCCGACTCGAGAAATGGTCACAGGACTGACTTTTGCCGTTTAATGTGACTAAGTGCAATGTTTTGCGAGTCGGCAGGACCCGATCTCTAAGTCAGAGGGTTTACCACCTAAATGGCATACCACTGCTGGGAGTAGACGCCCAGAAAGACTTGGGTGTGTGGGTAACGGCTTCTCTAAAACCGTCGCTCCACAGCTCCAAGGTAGCCAAGTCTGCGATGTCAGTCCTTTATCTTGTCAGGAGAACTTTCTCTACCTTTGATGAGGACTGCTTCGTTAAAGTCTTTCGGACTTTCGTATGGCCACAGCTAGAGTTCGCTATTCAGGCGTGGAAACCCTAGACCTCTAAAGATCTCAGCATCCTTGAGAAAGTCCAAATGCGGGCAACCAAACTCGTAAGTGGACAGGGTTCACTACCCTATGAAACACGATTATCCAATCTCAGACTTTTTCCACTGAGTTACAGACAGCTAAGAGGCGACCTAATGCAAACATTCCGTATACTGCGCAGCCACGACTGCTGTCTCGTACCTGCTGATTTCTTTGAGTTAGCGACCACAACGAACCCCCGAGGTCATCCACTTAAGCTACGCGTAACTGGCGCCAAGCTGGACATGCGGAAGTTCTTCTTTTCAAACAGAGTGATCGAGGCCTGGAATGCTCTGCCTACAGATGTCGTCATGTCCACCTCCGTCGAGGCTTTTAAGCTCAAGTTGGACCAGTGTACAACCAAACGTCCTAATGCCACCTGACCGACAACGTCTAGCATTTCGTTCGAACATTTTGTTAATTGTGTTATATTACTGCCTGTATCTCAGTAATGTTTGTTTTTTAGTATCGTCCTACGTCTGCTAAATGTGTGCTGGCATCTTCGTCTCCCTCAGAAACTGAGATAGCACCAACTATCCATAGACAGACTGCTGTACAGCACACTTAGTGAAGTTAATGTTTTTAACTCTTGGAACAATTCGTTTATCTGTCTGGCTCGAAAACTATGCCAATCTGAAGACACTCTGTAGCTCTTTGAAGTTTCCATTTCAAATTTTTGATATAGTTCGCCTCCTTGTAACAGATAGGGAGTTAAAAGGTTTAACACCTATATTTCCCTCAAAATAAACTGAACTGAACTTAACACTTCGTCGTTGTGTATGACTGGCTGACGACGGCTAATAAGCCAGATATGGTAATTCCAGTCTCCCTTTTCTTTGTCGGTAATGACATACTGCTTACAAGTACTTCAGTTTACGACTTCCTCATGTCACTATCTGAAACACTGTAGAACAATTAAACCGCCACCAGCGACCTGATGAGTTCACTGGATCATCTTACTTGACTTATTGAGTTTATCTCATGTAAGTGCACATCCTGGTCTTGCAAGATTTACAGGCTCTTAGTCTGGGTGTCCTCATGCGTCTCGGTCACCTTACGTGAAGATACAGCCAGTAAAACCACCTGTTAATGTGTAGCATGTCAAGAATATCACTGTTGGCGTCTCAGGCACGCATGCGTCTTCCGTCGTTAATACGTGCGCCACACTACGTGTGAGGTGATCGTCAGCTTTCAGGTGAACGAAACGGTGGCGCGCGTTCAGCCTCGGTGCAGCTGATCGCAGCAGTGGAATTAGAAAAAAAAAGCACGCGACTCTAACGTGACCGATCGGCGCCTTTCGCCACAGGTGGTCCAGAGCGCATCGGGATTGCTTAAGTTGGCTTCGGACGCATACTTATCTGGCAATCAGAATCCTGACAACTTGCTGCCCAAATGTGGTCAGCGCACAACAAGGCCAGCTCCAGTGATAGAACGTTTTACCCTCAGAAGAGGATAACTTTTGCCCTCTTTAGTGAGCTTTGGATAATCGAAATTCCAATCTTCTTAAGGTCAGCATATCCCCACATTTGCGTTTTGCTGAAGTGTTGGATAATGTTCTGTAACAAGGCGTTTTCTGTGGACGATTTTCCTTATCTATGTCTCCTCCCCGTAGGGAGTAACACTTCACGGCTCTGTAAATCCCCTGATGTCTCAAACGGAAGACCTTTTCTGTCTTACTGGACACGGTCAGGTCACTCCTTGCTTGCATGTCTGTGGTTAGCTGGCGGTAGCGAATGGGCCAGAAACGCTGCTTCGAATAACTCTCCTCATTGTCTTTGTTCCTCCTATTTATATCGCCGCCTGCGAATGCTCTGGACTGAAATTCAAAGCCCGATAAAGTGGGTCTGCATATTCGTACAGTCATATCGGTTAAGCACAAATACCATGTTAAATAAGGAATGGGCGCACACCGATCTACTGGCTTCACGAAGCAAACAAGCTCCGTATGGGTGGCAAAGTTCACGAACAGGCAACCAGTTACCAGCAACAGAGGATGGCAGGTGGCGAGGCACTGATGAACACTTCGGTTCTATCAAGTGCTTATGGCCCTCCTCGCTCCAAATAGCATGTGCATTGCCCTTAGAAGGGCTTCAGGCGGTTGATGCATTGCACCAAAACGGGGACTAGATCGAGGTGCGGCATGCGTTGTCGGGAAAGGCACACGCATAACAATGGTCGGGGACACTCACCGATCGTTCTTACGGAACTCACTCTTTCCGTTGTGCCTTACGGGCTCTCTATCTCGAGCCCAACCAGCAGCCGCACAGCGGCGCATGATATAGGTAGTTCGGTATTACCGACAAAAAACAAGGGAGACTGGAATGGCCGTTTCTGGCTTATTAACCGTCGTCATCCAGTCGTACGCAACGCCGAAGTGTGGAACACCCGAGGCTCGAACTCGCAACCTGTTAGTTAGAAGTCCACACCACTAACCACTGGGCCACGAGCCCGTTGTCGTGTCGGTTTCGATCGGGAACATACAGTGGTAGGGGACGCTCACCGATCATTCTTACAGGCATAACAAATGTCAAAGTGGGGGTATGGCAGCGCGCCTAGGTGCAGACCCGCGCCAGCTGATCCCCAAGACGCTGATCAGTGTACTTTGGGGACCAGGTGGTATGGCGGTACACCTAGGTCCGCGTTTTCGCTCTGCCAGCCGCCTACGCGCTTTCTCTCTCTCTCTCTCTATCGCCCCGCTGTTAACACCCGGCTCCAGGAGGAAGAGGGAGTGCGGTAGATGAAGTGCAAGTCAACCACTATTATAAATGAATTCATGCCCGATCCACAGTCCCTGCTCTTACCCTGTTGCGCACTACACAGTGGACATCGTCGACAGCGTTGGTCGAACTGTCGGATCATGCAGACAGTAATCTACGGCCAGATCAACTGTCTTCTGAATAGTCATAAAAATTGGTGAATTCGAATCCTAACTTAAAACAATTGTGGCATGTAAACAGTTTGACCGTCGTTGCCGGCGAAGTCCAATAACCAGGTGAGAACAGAGACGGTGACTTGCGTGTGAATGTGTTTGTTGTGATGCTTGGCTTGCGTTTCGTCTACCGCACCCTGCCCTCCATTACACTCCTGGGCCCGGTGCTAAGAAAGGGCGAAGAAGTCCGGAGGCGGGATCGGACGCAAGTGGTTGGCCTTACGCGGACCTGCGCCTAGACGCACCACATTACCCGTTGAGCATGGTTGTTATTTGTGGGTGTACATTCCCAACAACACCTGTCGCATCCCGATCTGGCCCCCTTTCGGTTCACCGCATTTACCCCGCGGCCGGCTTTAGGGGAAGAGTTCGTCAACTATGTAGTTGAACCTGAACGTCACTACGACGAGATAGATTGCCAAACCGATGGCTATTAATGCGTTGCTTAGCATACCGTGCCTCCAAAACGAGCCACGCGGTAAATGCGCTGCACCAACAGGGGGACCATATTGGTCGCCGCAGGCGTTATCGGAACGCGTACTATAACCAGTGCCCATATTTTGGGGTGCGGTGACAGACCCAGTTGCCGGTAGTGGTCGCGCACCTTGGGATCCCTGTCGCCCACCCCCTCCCAGTTTAGTTGTTAGTTAAAATCCTGGTTGTTTTTTTGCATGGACAAGGAGAGTGTTGAGTGGAGTGGTAACGTGCGGACTCGGTCACGCCACTTGCCGATGCTCGTACCAGCCTTCGGTTTTCTTGACTCTGTCTTGACATCAGGTCTAGGTGGATGATGCTGATGATGATGATGATGATGGTGGTGGTGGTGGTGGTGGTGGTGGTGGTGGTGGTGGTGGTGGTGGTGGTGGTGGTGGTGGTGGTGGTGTAGTGTTGTAACTTCTGTGCAAGTGCACTACCACTTTAAAGTAATTAGCGTGTTTTCGTGTCAGCTTCACCTTGTTGTGGAGCACACGGCGGACATCGTCGGACACGATGGTCCAACTGTCCGTTGGCATATCGGGCCACTCTTTGGGCAAAGCCAGCTTCCGCGTGCACCAGAAATGCTGGTTAGCTTTGAAATTATTTACGTCCACAAACCTAGATTTTTTATTTGCAACACGAAAGCCGCCTATTTTCTGAAAGCCATGAGCTATTAATGTTATACCCAGTTGGTCAGCCTTTGGAATTCTCCACGTCACATTCGCCAGTGCCTCCATTTTCGCTCCTTGTTGACCTTTCCCTTTCCACTTTTGTGCTCTTCTGTCAGCCCTGATCTGCTCCCCTTTAATTAACTGGTTTTATATTCCGACTTTGAGTTGGAAATTCAGTTTGTTCATATAGTGATAAGGGAATCCTTTGGCTAGGATATCCATTTTTAAGGATTGTACGCTTTTTCATTGTTACCTATATTTTATCAGTAGTACTGTTTATTCACCGAAATCCTTCTTCGCTGTTACGCGTTGATCGAATTAGCAAAGAATTCAACAGTACTCAGCCCCTTATCAAATATTGAGCAGAACTGGTTTTATTAAATGCAGACGCGTTCAAGGAAGAACGGATAGAAAATCACGGATCAGGCCTTCGAACCGGACAAACCAGATGTCTTTAGAGGGCAAGGAGACCTCAAGAAATACCTTCAGTCCGGCTCCTGTAAAACCGTTTCTTTTAATGGTCTTAGTTCCAATAAAACAGTTAAAGTTTTGCGAATAACAAAAATTAAAGAGGAACGGCGTAAGCGAAAGGCTGAAATTCAAGGGGATATTTTTGATGCATAGAGAACGACTGAGCTTGCTAGGCTAGAGGTGGAGAGCGACGAAGAAATGTACGATGACGATCGGCAGCCTGTGGATTCAGTTTTACATGTCCCGGGATATTCGACGCAATGCACACTGAGTGATATTTGTCATGAAGAGAGTGACCACCACAACCGTGTGAATGCTGGTATGTCCAAAGCAAGTACTAGGAGTCTTGCAGTTGCCAGTTTAGAACTGCCTACGATTGAAGTCTCCTGCTTCGAAAGTAACCCCATGCATTACTGGAAATTTATACGCTAGTTTGGAGTGTACGTGGAGAACAAAGTTGAAGATGCTGGACAGAGGTTCCTGCACTTAACTCACTTTTGCAGAGGTGATGCGCGAGCTGCAGTAGAAGGGTATCAAGCTGTCCTCACAGTTGGCTTATTTAAGAGCATCCGACATGCTCAGCAGCTTGTTTGAACAGCCCCATATTGTCGCCCGTTCTCTTTTGGATAGTGTCTTGATGCAGGCATGATAAGTTGACTAGACCCCAAAGGCCTTTTTAGATTCGTGCGTAAAAATAAACAGTTGTGAAACAGCACTCAGGCAAATGAACTACGCATTCGACCAATAGTCGCTGAATGTTCTGGAGCGGGTGTTCGCTGTCTACCGTTCTTCATGCAAAGCCAGTGGGCTAAAGTGACTGACAGAATATCTATAAATGATAAGGATGCACATATCGCAGACCTCATGGTAGTCGTACATATTAGAGCTAGGATAGTGAGAAGTCTTTTTGGGCAAATATCTCGGGCTGGGAATGCCAAGAGCTTTCGCTACTGTTGAATAACAAAAAACGGGTGAACTCTTATAATGTTTTCCATTTCGATTGCACTACCAGACCGACGGCCATGTTAAATATGTTCTCACGTGCACTTAAAAGCACCAAATTGCTCACGTTCACTTTTGATGGCTATCGCAGGTGGGTGGAATTGTATGCGGGAACACGAAGCGTGTTTTTAGCCTTGGTAATACGCACTGTGCAAAGGTGTGCGGATCCAGGGGACATTTTTGTCAGTTTGACTGCACAAAACGTCATTATACGCTTTTTCGTGTAATGTTGTCAGAGAACGATCAACGAACATTGAAAGGGATTTGTGCCCTGACTTGCAAATTAGCAACTTCAACAGGAAACGTCGAAATTTGCGCATTTTTGACGCTGGCTTGGATGTCAGTCTGATTAAAGGTGAACTTCTCGCCGACTGTGGAGTGTACCCAACGCCGAAATTAATATCAATGAGCACCTTAAGTGTCTCAGTCGAACGTACATCGGAAGTCAGAAGCCTAACTATGTTGCCCGTAAATGGAACGGAGGCAGTTGCGATTGAATGGACATTAGTGTTTGAAGACATGCCACTTTGTGTAGAACCGTCAGTTAAAAGGATGACATCTTTTGGGGCCGCACGTCAACGATGTAATGTTCGATGAGCTCATTAATTTCTAGATTGGCAGATTCATTGGACGCATACATGGGAGGCTGAAATTCAACGGGTTATTTTTGATGCATAGAGAACGACCGAGCTTGCTAGGCTAGAGGTGGAGAGCGACGAAGAAATGTACGATGACGATCGGCAGCCTGTGGATTCAGTTTTACATGTCCCGGGATATTCGACGCAATGCACACTGAGAGGAATTTGTCCTGAAGAGAGTGACCACCACAACCGTGTGAATGCTGGTATGCCCAAGGCAAGTACTACGAGTCTTGCAGTTGCCAGTTTAGAACTGCCTATGATTGAAGTCTCCTGCTTCGACAGTAACCCCATGCATTACTGGAAATTTATACGCTAGTTTTGAGTGTACGTGGAGAACAAAGTTGAAGATGCTGGACAGAGGTTCCTGCACTTGACTCACTTTTGCAGAGGTGATGCGAGAGCTGCAATAGAAGGATATCAAGCTGTCCTCACAGTTGGCTTATTTAAGAGCATCCGACATACTCCGAAGCTTGTCGCCCGTGCTCTTTCGGATGGTGTCTTGATGCAGGCATGAAAAGTTAACTAGACAGCAAAGGCATTTTCAGATTTGTGCATAAAATGAAAAACTGTGAAACAGCATAGGGAGTTCAAAGACTCAACACCTATATTTCCCTCAAATAAACTGAACTGAGCACTCAGGAAATGAACTACGTATTCGACCTATAGCCGCTGAATGTTCTGGAGCGGGGTGTGCGCTGTCTAGCGTTTTTCAAGCAAAGCCAGTGGGCCAAAGTGGCTAACAGAATATCTATAAATGATAAGGATGCACATACTGCAGACCTCATGGTAGTCGTAAATATTAGAGCTAGGATAGTCAGAAGTCTTTTTGGGCAAATATCTCGGGCTGGGAATGCCAAGCGCTTTCAGCGCATTCGCTACTGTTGAACATCAAAAAACGGGGGAACCCCTATAATGTTTTCCATTTCGATTGCTGTACCAGACCGATGGTCATGTTAAATATGTTCTCACGTACACATAAAAGCATCAAATTGCTCACGTTCACTTTTGATGGCTGTCGCAGGTGGTTGGAATTGTATGCGGGAACAGAAAGCGTGTTTTTAGTCTTGTGCGAGGATCAACGAACATTGAAAGGGCTTTGTGCCCTGACTTGCAAATTAGCAATTCCAACAGGAAACGTCGAAATTTGCGCATTTTTGACGCTGGCTTGGATGTCAGTCTGATTAAAGGTGAACTTCTCGTCGACTGTGGAGTGTACCCAACGCCGAAATTAATATCAATGAGCACCTTAAGTAGCTCAGTCGAACGTACCTCGGAAGTCAGAAGCCAAACTATGTTGCCCGTAAATGGAACGGAGGCAGTTGCGATTGATAGGACATTAATGTTTGAAGACATGCCACTTTGTATAGAACCGTCAGTTAAAAGGATGGCATCTTTTGGGGCCGCATGTCAACGGTGTAATGTTCGATGAGCTCGTTGATTTCTAGATTGACATATTCATTGGGAGTGATATTGCGGAAGCTCATTGGGCACTTAACCTGAAAGCTAATGGCTTGTACAATCTCCAGGAGGACAATAACCCTAGCTCATAAATTAAGCCAGCGTGATAGTTAAGACAAACTGATTATGTGTTTTTCGGGTTGAACAAAGGTGCAAAGGATTGTGGTCTGGCTCTTTCGTTTCTAGCAGTGAATCGTAGTCACTACTGGCAAGGCATCTCAAGAGACGCTCACGACGGGTCTGGAATGGGCTAAGCTAGCTTTAGTTTGATAAAGCTTATGCGAAAGAATCACTTTTCCGAATAATTGAGTATTCTGCAGTCATCACCAGCACATTACAGGAAAATAAGGTCCGCGACAGATATTAGTTTGAGAAATTTATGTCCAGTGATGTTTAAAGGAGCAATGTTTGTTGTTGGTCGCCTGATCTACTGGAGCTTTTGATGAACCGTTAAAGCCCCCTTCCATCCTTCCATACAATAATTCCCTGGTTGAGTTAATCTTCAACAATTTTCGTGAATTAAAAACCCATCGTGGGAAAACACAAGTCCTAGGTACAATCCGACAGAAATTTCGAATTCTAAGAGGAAACGCTTCTGTCAAACTGTCATTGGTAGTTTTCTACTTTGCAGACGCGCATTTTAACAACTGCAGGCGTAAATGATGTCTCCGCGTCCCTTAGACAAAAAAAAGTTGGTTGGGACCCTTTCAAGTCCGTTGGAGTGGAGTATTTTGGCTCATTAATGGTAAAACGTGAAGGATCGTTTGAGGAACTTTACGGTGGTTTTCAACTGCTTACTTAGGGGGGAGTTCATCTTGAGATAGCCGCCAGCCCCACCACAAATTTTTTCAGCAAATGTCTAATGAGATTCGTGAGTAAACACGAGCGATCCACTGACATCTACAGGGACAGCGGGGCTGATTGTGTTGGAGCAGTAGCGGAACTCCGAAAGGATTTACACAATTCGGATCAAAAGAGAGTTTCGGACCAACTAATTTATCTAGATATGCGATTGAACTTCAGCCCACCTGCTGCCAGCCCTCGGGGAGGTATCTGGCAATTTCTAACTGACGAGTAGCTCAGTGTCCTCCTTGTACAGGCTGAAAATATAGTAAATGATTGACCACTTGTCCCGCTAACAGCGGACAGTAACGACTTGGAACCGCTCACCCCAAACAGCCTATTGTTGATGAGAAGCTGACCAATGTTCCCTTGCAGTGAAGATTGGGTAGCACGGTATCACGTCGGATAGAAGCGAGTGCACCAACCCGCTGGCGTGTTCTGAAGACTGAACAAAAGAGGACGTTAGAGGATTTTGGTACTATAAGACCGGCAAAAAATGGTTCTCTACTGCCGCGTGCCACCTAGGAAAGATGTTTGATTCACATCCATAGTCCTCAAACCAAGCTCCCTATTCTCCTGACCTAATGCATGAAGCGTAAATGGGTAAGAAGCTTCGGAGCTAGGCTAGGTAATCTTGGGATAGTCGCTGGCCGGCTCAATGAATAAGTATACATTTAAAAAACGACAATAAAGTACTTCTTTGTCATAGTTCCGGAATTCTTTCTGAGCCCATTGATCAAGAAAACGTACTGTAGTATAAGCTTCCGTGACAGTAGGCATCACCCATGAAATCAAAGCACTAAGAAGCAGCAAAGACCTTTACACATTATATTTTCTTATATTTAATGGTGCCTAAATTCAAGTAAACTGCGTCCTTATGCCCTTTTCAGTGAATACGTTTTCAAGCTCTCACGTTCCACGTGATTTTACGTTACTAGTTCCTGGAGTAGATTTAGGACTTGATAAGTACAAACTACCTAATTGCATAAGTTCTTCATGAAATAAATAGAAGATAACACGCTGGTAAGGTCCCTTGTCAGATCACCACCAAACAAGCGGTACCATAACCTTTCGGTTGTAAGAGGTGTTCCTGGAAAATCAGGAGAGGGACATGTGAATTCGGGCTCCTTTGCCAATTGACTTCAACTGTCGGCAAAGAACGGTTCAGCACCACGAGACACCCTTCTGTGCTGTGATCTTCGGCCGGTTCTATGTTACCATTTGCCACCCCGAGGCAAGACTATAGTTCTCTATCTATTATCATTTCTAGGCCACATGCAGGGCGCTCAAACCAGCGTATGTAATCTTCTAAATGAACTGTTAGAGCTGAAATACATGGAAAGCTGCATAAATGCACATAGGTTGGCGCCACAAGAACACGGAGCACTGAGCCTATCTAAGGCTTGGACGTTTAAAGTTATGACACTACATTTTTGATAAGATCATCTAGGCAATCGCATGACGGTCATTGTACGTTTATGTTAACTGAGCGAATAGTTAGCGAACGTCAATAGATAGTGGTTTAATTTCGGACTGTTTGATTTTAAAGGATAATCCCTTGATAAAAGTTTGGTAATCTCAGGGAGTTCCATAAACAACAAGCACAACTACAACCGAACTCGAAACTCGCGTTGATGGACTCGGATTTGTTCATCCAAAACTGCGAACCACATGCGCATAAAAGAGACCATTTAGTCTTTTTGACCATCATGGATGTTTTTTTGCAAAAGAAATCACACGAACGACATTTTAAGTTGTTATGACCCGCCTGGTGCTAGAAATCCCGTGGCGCGTATACGCACTCGACCCCTGTCCCGATACCAAAGCAGCAGACAAAGAAAACGCGGCCGGCCACGGAAAATGTATTAGAAAAACCCGGCAAGTCGCGACTAGATGAAAGGTGTCGCATATTTATAAGAACCTACTGTAGTTAGCCGGCATTCGGCCCAAAGACCTTCGGGAAGAGGGGATTAGAAAGTGGAGAGGCGCCCGACTAAGATGACAGCGCTGTAGAGAGCGTAAACGCACGTGGTCTCCAGTGATTGGTTGGGTCTTGTTTTTGGGAGTGTAGGCACTCCCAACACCTCCCCTCCAAATAGGTCAGTAGCGCTTTGGCGTGGACTGATCTGCATCAGCAGTGGTGATCAGTGCACGCGGTTATCCCAGCGTCGTAGTCGTGATTTGTTGTCTGAAGACGCGGCGCAGTGACTGATACCGAAGGCAGTACATCCGAAGGAGGTGCAGCAGTAGGTTCGGGAACCGACCGATCTGCCGAAATGGCGAAGATATCCAGTAGGATGTCAAGAGAGTGACGGCACCAACTCGAGCCCGGTTGTGTTACTGAAATGTCGCCGTCGGATCTCGTTGTGGTGACAAACCCAGATACCATCACCAACGTCGACATCAAACAACATACTGCCTCTGTGCGCTACTACGGTTGCCACAATCCAGTCTGGGAACCCAGCTCTATGATCACGAACGTAGATAGGTGTTCCGGCGAAAAGCTTGCTGCGAGAGACTAGAGAAGTCTGCACGGGCTGTACACCGGTAGGAGCGAGTGCATGAAACGTTATACGCAATTTTCGGCCCCTCAAATCTTCGGCAGGAGAAACGCCACCAGGGGACGCCTGGTTCGGTGTTGTCCTGTAGGAAAAAAGGAACGCCTGTCCTATCTCGCCCGTGGTCCCCTACCCACGAGCATTCAAGAGGGCTCTCTTAAAAGTATCGACAAAACGCTCCGCCTGACGGTTATTGCTTTGATGGGACCTCGACGGGTATTTAATAAAAATTATTATTATTATTATTATTGTTAGACCGAGGATGGTAGGGTGGGAAGCAAAGATGCTGGATGTTGTGCTGACGACAGAAATCCTCAATCGTAGACGAAGTAAACTGAGAGCCAGTTTTGAAACCAGGACTTCCGGTAAACCATGTTGGCTAAAGATGCATCGTAGTAAAGCGATAATGGCAGATGCGGTCGCTGGATTCAGCGGAGCAATCTCGGGCCACTTCAAGTAGGTGTCAACCAAGATTAGGTAGGAGACTCCGTTAAGTGGGCCAGCGAAGTCGATGTGCACGCGTGACCAAGGACGCTCCGCTGGTAACCGGAGTATTGGAAGTTGACGAGGCGGCATCTTGGCAGCTTACTGACATCGAGAACAGCGTCCAACCAGGTCGTCGATGTCGCCGGCGAAACCCGGCTAGTAATCACAACTGCGAGCAATCGACTTCATTCGCCTGGTACTAGGATGAGCGGCATGGAACTGGCGTAGTACGGTGGGTCAGAGGGAAGATGGCATCACCGCAAGGTCCTCAACCATGGGGCAGGAGTAAACCACACATAGCGATGCTCGGCGGAGGAAGAGTTGGCGAAGATCACCAGCGAGATCAGTGGTTGGCCTGCAGGCCTGCACGTAGATGATGGCCTGATGGAGGACAGGATCCTACTCAGTAGCATGTCGGATGTCCGCGGAAGTGACGGGGTTACCTCGTATGTCGACAGATAACTGACGGTGCGCATCGCCGTCAATAGAAATGGCGGCAATCACGGTATCTTCCTCAGGTTACTGCTGATTGTTGATGAGGTGACAAAGGGCGTCAGTCTGACCAAAGTCTGTAGTGCGACTGTAGCGAATGTCGAAATCGTAGCCAAGTAGGACGGTTGAGTAGAGGAGAATGCCCTTCTTCAAACCGAAGATTGACAGCAGTGGTTTGTGATCAGTCAACAACGTGAAGTGGCGACCGTACAACAGTTCGTGGAGCTTCTTGACGGCAAATACGAGGGCAACATCCTCCTACTCTATCTGCCGTAGTTATAAGCCACCGGGGTAAGCGTGCGATATGCATGCATGATCGTTTTTTCAGACCCATCACGCAAAGTATACGAGATGACGACACCGACACCGCGGTTGGAAGCATCGCCAAAAACAACGATCGGCAGCGTCGGGTCGTAATGCGTGAGCAACAGATCTGAACTCAGTATTGATTTTAGCTGGGCGAAGGCCTTTTGTCAGCTGGAGGACCAGCACCAGGGAGCATCCTCCTGCAGCAGACGGTTGAGCGGGGTCCGTACGTCACGCAGCGATGGTAGGAAGGCGCTATAGTAACTGATCAGGCGAAGGAATGAACGAAGTTACGATACATTCTTGGATGCAGGCATCCGTTGGATGGCCCGAATGTTTTCAGGATCTGGATGGGGACCGGTGAAGTCAAAAAGGAATCCGAGGGACTTGATGGATTCCAGGAAGCATTGGAAATAAAAGCGAAGATGCGAGTTCCACGAACTAGCTGAGGGCGGCCTTACTGGCTCTGAGTGAATATTTCGCCTGCCAGTGTAACCAAAACATGCCTATAAAAGCGAAGATGTGAGTTCCAGGAACTAGTTGATCAGAAGCAGAAGCGATCGCTGGAACAAGGTCTTTATTCGCCTGGCGTTTCGGGTTTTCACTTGAAACCATAATCAGAGACAGAGGCGGAAAAGGGTGACTCGTGCACTGGAAGTTGCAGTATTTATAGGACGCAGTCGATATGCAACCGCATACATATAGCAATTAACATGTGAATGCGTAAACGAGACGAGCGATAAAATTGCGCCGACCACAAATTCTGGCGTGCGATCCGGTACATCAAGAACGTCTCCGAGGCCTTTAGTCGCTTTCTTGCAACACTTGGGGTTGGAGTTGTACACAGACCGGAGGCCACCACAAGGGGTCAGCTGATGAGGACAGAAGACCCAATGCCACGGCAAGAAACGGCTGGAGTCGTTTCTTGGATCTGGTGCAGTTGCGAAAAAAACAACTACGTCGGAGAAACTGAAAGACCGCTGCGAACGCGAATTGCCGAACACGCGGCAGCGGTACGGAGAAATGACGCTAACTCTCAGGTCGCGGCCCATTCGACGAGACCCGACCACACATTCAAGTTCGATGAGGCCGAAATTCTCACGAGAGTGGATGATCGTGTGAGCCGCGAGTTACTTGAGTCATGGTTCAGGGGATCTCAGTCTATCAACAAGTGCAACGACATCCCCACTCCATATTCCGTGCTGAGGCATAGACTGACCAAAGTAATTGACCACTCGAGGAGCGCGCAAGCTGAGGAGCCAGATGACCGAGCAATTATCACGCCAGGATCCAACACGGGTGATGAGATTTCAGCGATTAATAACTTGCATGCCGGCCATCAAGCAATTAGCGCACTAGCGGGCAACAATCCTGGATGAAGGGGAGCGCGGTTAATTGCTGTAGGTATGCGGTAGCATAGCGACTGCAGCCTATAAATACTGCAATTTTCTATGCACGAGTCACCCTTTTCTGCTACTGTCTCTGATAATGGATTCAAGTGATAATCCAAAACGTCCGGCAAATAAAGCCCTTGTTCCAGCGATCTTTTCTTCTTCTCCTTCTCCTGAACAATTGGCACTTGTCGGCTCGCAGGCGGAAGCCATATTCCTGTACATGTTCGAGCACTGCGCACACTCGGTCTTGCAGCTCGGCAGGGGAGCGACCCACGATGATGATGTCGTCCAGGTGCCCAGCTGTGCCAGGGATGCCGGAGAGCATTGCGTTCATTGTTTGTTGGAATTGCCAAAGGGCAGCCTGGTATATTGAAGCAGACCGCGGTGAGTGTTTATGGTCAACAATTCGCGCAACTCTAAGGCGACCTTGATCTGCGAATACGCATCAGCGAGCTCCAACTTGGCAAAGTATGTGCCACCATTCAGCAGGGTGGAATGATCAGCCGGAGCCGGCAGTGGAAAGCAGTTCGGCGTCAGCGCGGCATTTCGACCGGTGGAGAAGTCAGCACAAATGCGAATCGAGTCATTGGGCTTCTTAACCACAACGAATGGAGCGGCCCAGGCGCAGTAGGATATAGGAACTAGAACTCCCAATTCCTCCAGACGCCTCGGTACAGCCTCGACAAGTTGTAGGGCCGCATATGGGACTGGTCGCTTTGGATGGAAGACTGGATGACTTTTGGAAGAAAGATGCAGCAAGGCGTGAGTGTGTGTGCAACGATCCAAATCTTCATGGGACACTGAAGGAAACCGCTGGAGAATGTTCTTAGCTTGGCCTGCGAGTACAGCGGAAATCTGCATCTGACCGCAAACAACACGGAGCGACATATCGGTCAAACGGTAAAGACGCAATTCAGCGACCGATAAAGGCGAATACAGAAAAGAAAGTAGCTACATAAGCACTTAGTCTGGTACAGCTCCCTAGTAAAATTTGTTATCTGCTGCTTCGGAAGGTATGCATGGGAGACAAAAAAGGAGGGAGCGGCTAACTCTTTGGAATTGAACATAGGATATAAGTGATGCATCAAAGGTGGCAAACCACATTGCCGCGGAGGAAAGTGTAAGTTTTACTCATCGGTCAGCATCTGTCGCTTGCGCAAAGGTCAATCAAATGAGTTATCAACTCGACGAAGACAAGTAATCAAGCGTTGACCATCAGATTCTACGCCACAATTGTTTTTTCCACTATGGAGTCTATCCTGGGAACATTTCATGAATGCGTGAATAAAAGTTGGTTGGTTGGAGCAGTGACCATTTGTCCCAAATTCTTCCCCACCCACTAAAGGAAGGATAGAGATCAGACAGCGGCGGAGGAGAATTGCCGCCGGTTGGGAATAATACACTTTAGGAGGCGCAATACGCTTGGGTCTCCTACAGAAAAGCCGTAAACGGGAACATTCATATACACCCGGCTATCATTCTTTATGCACACGGTCAGATGTCGCGATCCAGCTCCCTGCCATGGACGCACAGGGCCAAAACAAAAGGAAAATACGACCGACCAGACAGCTTGATTCGAATTCCATCCAAGGTCATCCGGTTCCGTGTCTTGCCTCGTCACATGACAAAGCAAGTCTATTCATGCGTAATTGTCCTTCATAACCTTAAGCGATTGATCATCTATGGATCCAGCAGCTCAGACCAGTGCAGTCAATACACCGGTGGTCTTTTATTCTTCTTTGCATAAAAAGCCTCGGACTCGTTTAGTCAGTACAGTTCCAAAACGCATGCATGCATGTACAGAGGGAGAGAACAGGAAGAAGTTCCATAGGCCATTTATTTATAAATCACAGATCTCGAAGTATTACGCCAGTTGGACGATAAAATAAATGAAATTTATTGGTGTACTGTTTATTAAACCCGGGCATATCATGATTTTGCTGCGCATTGTCCGTTTAGTAACCGACGAGATTCTATGTTCATTGGTTGAGTTCAGCACATCCTGGAGCATGCGTTAATTGCGGGCATTTTAGTGTGGAATACTAAGCTGGTTCTTGGCGAGAATAGATGGGCAATCAAATAGGGGAGTTTAGTTTTATACCAAACGATCCAGTCGAGCTCGCGCTGTCTTGTGGTGTCAAAAGTACCATTGCCAGCATTCGTTCTATCAGATAGATAACATCCTATTTTGAGACCTTAAATGTACGATGTGTCGAGGAGTAAGCGTGTGACTGTAAACTCTGGCTGGCTCGTAAATTTAGAGAGGCATTTCCACACACCATCAAGATAAGTCATGAAGCGACTGCGCCCTGGCCGCATATGTCTCTATCCAATGCTTTACGCCTGCATTTCCACAAACGTGTCCCTTGATAAATTAGCTTGTTTGAGTTAATCATTTGACAAATGAATCTTGTAATTGGTGATTCAAAAGAACTTCTATGTTCTACGAAGAAAGTATTATCTGATACTATTCCTTCTCTAACGCCATTCAACTTCCTCTCCAAACATTATGGAAAGATGCATTTATATGAATTCGCGTAGTACTATTAATAACAGCAATTCTTAACAAGTGATGGAAGATAAAAAAGACTAGCAATTGCATTCAAGCTGACGCATGAACTGTAATTTTTGTTTTACTAAGGCGAATATTTCACGGAGAGGACAAAATACGACTTGCAGATTTTCAGAACAGCGTGACGGGTAAGTTTTGCCGATTTTTTACCCTTTAAAAGACATTATTAAAATTTTCCGAGGACAGATTTAAGCTTTATTTGACGCCTTGTTTGGAAACTTTAAACCTCCCCTATCATTATAACGCTAGCCCTGTCAGCCTTAAGCACCATTTGCTTAGATGATTTTTTCAACTGGTCTGGCAACCAGGTGTGCTAACAAAGTTAGGATATGCTATTCGTACACACCATATATATCTGAAAGCGCGGTTTGGCGCGTGCTGTTGAGTTGTTTATGGATTTGAGTACACAGGTGTAATATACATCGCATTTGTGTACTGATGACCAATTGGTCATTAGCTCAGCCTATGGACAGCAGACCACCGCTATGCCTGCGAAGAAGCCTTGATGTAGGCAACTTCCCTGTAGCAGTTATTTTTGCATGCATCTAGCCCGGGCGTCTATCCACCTGCGGCAAAGCCGGCGAAGACTAACGCGGTAGGTTCCTCAGTTGCTCTACGAGAAAAGTCAATGATTGTGTCGCTGCACGTCTTCCACAATATGCTCAATGCCAAGAAAATCGCAAAAAGACAACCGTCCGTTCGAGAATGCAAGCTTGCCCAATGCTACATGCTGTTAACGTACGTTCGCCGTACACAAACGGAAACGTGTGTGGCCGCATACCAGCTAGTAATGCTAAAAAAATGCTCCCAATACTCACTTGGTAGTGTCATTCAAGATGTCAACACCAAGCTAAAATGCGAACTTATGAAATTTTGCTTCTACCCTCCCTCGAAAACAAAACGCTAAGACTCTACCCAACCAAGATCATTATTTGCTACTTTACTACTTCCACTCCAGAAAACCTTAGCAGTGATGACCGCTCACCTTCAAGCGGCGACTCCTGGCCCATGGTAGACTTCGCCACAAAGATGAGAACTAACTGATTGTGCTATCGAACAGAACATACGGTTACTCTATCATGAGACTACTTTTCACTACCTAAACCACCATCAATCAGTTTTGTAACGGCTATCAATCCCACGGCTCAACAAACCGATATAGTCGATGTGCCGTAGTCAGCTCTCTGTCAAACCCAAAAGGCCGCTTAAGACGGCATCTGGATGAGTCCTGAACCCCGTAGGATTCGTTATTCAACTTAAAGATGTCCGGTAGTTGTTAAGCGATCACATTGTGCGGACTATTTTCGGGCACTTATTTTTTTGAAAACAGAAACTGCATCTACGGATTGCAGCGACGATTACGTTTGGCTAAGCATCAGAGAAGGCGGCATATAACTGAGTAAGGACCACCTTGGCACCTCCCTCCATCTAGATTCATCGTGGTCGTCCTCAATAACCTTTGTTTGTGCCGCGACGCGCTGACCAGAATTGGTGCGGTTTTTGCCTGATGTGCGGACTTCCTGGCCGGAACCTCCTTTTGAATGCGCTAATGTTACCACTAACCGACCCTTTTCTCGTCGTCCCTTCCTCTGCATTTCGTTCTGTCCGTCAGCATTCGTTGGCGGTATACCACCGAAACTACTTTGAATGTTTCAAGTTTACTACCACAGAACAAGAATCAAGGTTCGTGTAACTGGGAATCAGTGTGATTACTTGGATGTCAATCTTACCATCCAGCAGAGCCACGCTCCCTCACCAACGTTGTTCACTCAAAGCATGTAGTAGGTCCGTGTGTGACTGGTCTTACTAAACTGATGAGATTGCGGTACATATTTCCGAATCCCTGTACGAGTTGACGTCGCTGCAGTCATGAGCCAGACGAACTAAAACGAAAGCTGACTCCCAAAAATTGATAATTGTCTCGAGTTTTGTAGTCAAAGTATGCGTTCGGTCGCGTATGAAGATGAAGCTCCTGAGGTGATGGGGCAGCCATTGCCACCATATGTCGGGTCCTCTGCTGAACGGCCATGCTAAAAATCATATCGATCATCAGATGGACTATGCACTCGCCAACTTCATCTGCCTCTACAAAAACATTTGACACGAGGTGAGTCTGGAGGCAAAATCAAGAGTTTACAAGGCTCCCGTCTAAACAATCCTCTGTCGGCGTGAAATATCGCCATGCCTGGAAGTCTTCGGCCAATGTTTATCGAACTTCAGTCTCTGAATTAGGCTCTCTGATTTAGTTTCCAACCACTGCAATCTACTCACTGTACTCTCGCATACTGGAGGGGTTCTGTCATGTTCTGCGCCAACCTAGAGACAAAGTCGGTCGTGAGGTGCGTACATCAAAACTCTGCCTTGACAAGCGACGGCGTTAAATTGAGGACATGGTAAGACGTGATGAGAATTTCTTTGCCTTTGGCTGGCGTGCCAGCTGGCTCGACTTCTTTCCACGGTCATACCGCCGACCACTTGTGATGGAAGATGGTAGTCTTAACGCCTTCAGCCTACAACACCGGGCCGGATGATAAGTAAAGACGAACATGCTTTTCGCACACTGACTACATTGTGGGCGTTGTAGGGAAGCAGAGGATATGGTAAATAAGATGTTTATCAAAACTTAAAAATAAAATCATCGGTACGAATCGTTGGGCTCGTTGACTGTTTCGTTATATTCTTGGTACATTGTACCGTTTGATGTTTCTAGCACACTAAATCAATCTCAGTGTGATTTTCTCCTTCCTCTGGTCTTATTATGACGACTTTTCGGATTGACTTTGGTGCCCCAGGCATATTCAAGACGATAACTTGTATACCGACGCCTGTTAGATATGCATAACTCATTTGTCTTGGGAAGGTTTGTACGTCAGTTATTGTACCAGTTGCAGCCTTCACAATTGTTAGTCTTCAGAGCTCTCGCAAATGCTGGCTGCTAGTTTATTGATTTCTGTCTTCTTAAATATACAGATAAAACTGAAACACATGTCAACTAGGGTCCACTAAGCGACATTGGCGTGGTTGCCTAGTAAGCTTGGAAATGCGCATTTAGTCTGCTGTGAAGACTTCGGAAGTCGTTCCGATGAACGCCAACTCGCAAAAAAATTCGAGGTCGTACCGCATTTCACTCTTCGTTGGACAAAGATTAGCCCTTATAGACAAATCCTCACTGGAATGGCCGCTCCCCAAAATCCTCAGACTGCTGTCTGCCGAATTCCCCTATTCATATGGGAGTAGATGAACGGCCCTTTTTCGCACATCTGTGATATCCAAATTTACGGATTTCTACGAGCGTTTGCGCCAACTCATCTACGAGTAATCAGATCACGAACACCCTACAGTCTATTCTGAATTCGTATCGGAACCGACTAAGCACACTGTGCCCTCACTGATCGCTTGAAGCATCATCATTAACGTACTCAGACGTAGCTTGCGAGTGCTCACCGAAATCTCACCCGTACTGAACACCCGATTCATCTAGTTCTATTTCCCTTTAACAAAGCCCCCTCGCTTGATAGGCTTCATCTTTTGACGACTCCGTCCATCGTGAGTCCCTGTGACGTATAATGGCACTAGATGGCGTACCACCAGAAATCATCGCCATTATCGCGGCATATTATCGCTTTACCACCGCATGAGTCCTGGTCCACAACAATCTTTCCCAACCGTTTGGTACTCGGCCTGGCGTTCGACAGGGTTGTATCCTGTTGCCCATTCTGTTCAACGACGCTATTGACTGTATTCTCGGGAGGGCCCTACACGAAGGTGTCGGTGTTGAGTTTGCACTTGGACACCGAATGACTGATCTCGACTATGCGGATAATATTGCCTTACTTGCTTCAAAGTTTGGTGATTTGCAGTCTATGGTGTCACGAGGTCGCTAAATCGGTCGGTTTATTTATAAACGCTGGGACGACTAAATTATTTTCAAGCTACATCCCCGACCAGGAGAAGCCACCCCTCGAGATTGATGGCTGTCAACTTGAAGAAGTAGACAGTTTTAAATACGTCGAGGCGAGGCTGCTGCCTAATGGACAGAGTAGGGACGACATTGTCTCCCGAATTAATGCTGTCCGCTGGGTTTTCTCTAGCCGTCGAATATGCCTGTGGATCCGACGTGACCTCTCCATCGCCACCAAGATTCGCGTGTACGGTGCATCTGTCCGGTGTGTCCTTCTCCACAATCGTGAATGCTGGGATTTGCTCGTGGAGGACGAGCGAAAACTGAGGGTATCTGACCATCACTGCTTAAGGACCATCGTTCGAGTAAAGTGCACCGGCTTCGTCTCAAATTAGACAGTCCGCACTCACTGCGACAACGTCGTAAGGATAACCTAGGCCATCCAAGAAAGACGGCTGAGGTGGTTTGGTATGCTCTTCGTCGTCCACCTCAGGAGCTCAGTGTTTATGCCCTCAATTCGACAGAGTCCGTCGAGCCATTGAAGTGGTTCCTGAGCCTTCGGTATTTAGTCTGCGTGGTTGGCGAAGAGAATAGGTTGAGCTGCTCAGATCCGCTGCCGCGGGTCATCACGCGTGGAGAGGGGTACAGTTAGAAACGTCGAGGCCGGCTAGATCAGGCATAATCGCAGCCGTATCATGCACGGGTAAATTAGTCATCTTTTGACGGCCAGCATACCTTGCGGGGACAGGAAGCGCCACGAAATACCAATTTAGTAGAGCAAAAACAACTATTTGGGTGTAACTTGTGTCCTGGCGTTCTCTAGTCTTCCACAGTATCGTCGATTTTGCCGACGACCCTATGGATTTTCCAAGTAGGAATCATGTTTATCAATATCTAGAAGGGTGAAATTTCAGACCATGAATATTTCACGTGGGTTTCACCTCCACAAAGTCTCGTATCCGCAGAAATAAGGTACTGCTCTAAAAGGGCAAACTGCATTTGTTGCCTTTTTTCGTCGGGTTCACGAAACGAGAGCAGTTTTTATATTTCCTTGCCTTTTTCCCCCATTTATAGCAAAGAAATCGGAGTGCACTTTTTTGGAATTTTAAATTCGCGCCACAAAGCGGCTGGCACACCTAACCCAGCAACAAACACACAAACGACAGGATGCCCAAAAAGCAAGGACTAGGACGGGCTCTCGTCAGACAACACAAACAGCCAAACAAAATCTTTCATGTAGGTTTGCACTACTGTTAATTCAGCAGGATGCCCACCAACCGGTGGAGACGCCAGATTGTTGCAGGCTGGACTTTAAGTCAATTACCGAACAGACCTCCCTGCAGGAGTTCCTTCAGACGGCGAATTTGTCCAATGTAGACTTCTCAGCGCGTACCTCCTCCGCTTTCCTTTATCTCATGTTCCATCTGTTCAGAGAAGTTAGATGTAAGGATTGTTCCAAAGGCGGAGTTGGTCGGAACCATCAGTCAGGCTGAACGCTGCCGTCGGCAGCAACTGGTTGACGATAACAAACACTGCCTAACCATACTGAAGAGGTCAGTACAGGGTTCGGCTGTGTTTATGCTTGCATTTCGAAGCCGACAACCCTATTCACCGATCTGCTTTTCTCCTTTTACACTTAAAGACCGAAACTGGTTGCTGGAATGAGTCCGCGGGACGTTATCAACGCAGAACAGGAAGCTTATTTGGCATGGCGCCGTGAACTTGCACGGTACTTTATTCCCTGTATTTCTTCTTTATGCCTGCCGTCGAATCACTTCTTTAGCGGCCTAAGGTGTCAGAATAGGGGGCTTCGGTCCACAAGTTGTAGGAATTTTGTCTCGCAACCTTGGCGTGAGCTTTTCAATACCTTAACTGCCCTTTCGTCTGCAAATCTGCGACGCTATAATAGGTGGTCCATCTAACTCGAATCCTGTAAATCATGGACGCCGTAGCTGGTGCAGCGTGAGGGCATGTGTCTAATATATAGCTAATACAGTGAGTAACCGATCTCATGAAATGTTGGCTGAAATTCTCAAATGCGCTTTCGATTAGAAAGGATTACTTAGGCGCGGTTGTAATGCTGATTATCGTGAAGCATAATCCTAAAGTATTTTGGACTTGGCAATATGTCAGCTTTTGAATCCACTGCTTTTCTCTTTCCTGTAGAAATCGTACTTGGTAAAAACTGACTACTTATGTAACACGCATTTTTCCCACTGATTTACGATGGTTTTGCAAATTTAAATATATTTTATACAAACTACAAACAAAAGTATGCTTTCTTTCAGCCATTTGATAGGGAATCACGTCATCTTTATATTTTATACTAGAAAAAGGAGTAGGATTAGCTTTTAAAAAAGTTTCTAGTTTTAAGATTTTTTAAGACCGTGCAATGTCCATTCACATAGCATCGCACCTGTCCACTTACCACTCTTTCTCATGAATCGTACAACCTAGTCCGCATCCATTGCAACATTTCATGAAGTCTGTATAGTATGTTTTTAAAGGCATATAATGGTATATGGTTTTCTTTACTCTGAACGCATGCACCTTGTAGACTGAAATCTTTTAGCGCTAATGCAACGACTGATAAGGCTCCATATTATTCGGCGATTAGAAAACTTTTTTAAAACCTCATAAAACTTCTTTAACTATAAAATATAAAGATGACGTGATTCCCTATCAAATGACTGAAAGAAAGCATATTTTCTTTGCGGTTTATATAAAATATATTTGAATTTGCGAGACTATCAACAACCAATGGAAAAATGCATGCTACATAAGTAGACATTTTTTTCAAGTAAGGTTTCTACAGGAAATTAAAAAGCAGTGTATTCAAAAGCTGACGTCCTGCCGAGTCCGAAATATCGCAGAAGTATGCCGTAAGATAATCTGTATAACAACCGCGCTTATGTGATCCTTCCTAATCGAAAGCGAATTGCAGAATTTCAGCCAACATTTCATGAGATCGGTCACTCACTGTACCTAGTAAGCCTCAGGATAGGGACCTCCGACCTACCTTTAAATCCAAATGTTCTAGACTCTTTTGAGGACTTTTGTCTGCAACCTCACTGTTCGCCTCCTAATGCATTAACAGTATATTTACCTACAAACACCCAGCACTATGCCAGGGAGCAGTTTTACTAACCAACAGTCTGTCAGCATCACACAGCGGAGTTAAGTAATTAGCCGTTTGTACGGGCTGTTTAAAGCTGTTATTGTTACCTACCCAGAGCGCGGAGTAATGTCATTGCGGTTTAAGGAATTTATATTTTTTGCTCCCCCTGCCTTTACCAGTGTTGAACATATCGACGGCATCGTGGTTACTCCGTATGAAAAGAATCTCGATATTTGGAGACAACTGTGGCAAGTTGTTGAGCGAAGTGATGTGCTTGTCCAAGTTGTGGACGCAAGGCAACCCCTACTCTTCCTCTCCGAATCCCTAACCAAGTATGTCGAAGAAGTGGACCCGCGGAAGCGAACCCTGGTGCTCTTCAACAAGGCAGACCTGCTGACTGACGAACAGAGGTGATTTTCTCAGTCATTTACAATTGTTTACAGTTTGAGAAACCGAAAGGCTGCCCTGCGTTTAAGGAAAATAACAAACAAATCATGTGCAGATTGCCGAGGGGTCTGGGAGGGCCATTTCGGACTTATCAGCTGTCATCAGCCAATCATACCCAAGCTCAGGCTCGAGCCCGGGCCCTTGGGTTGTTGATTCTAATGTCCTGCCATTGAGCCATGGACTCATGGTCATGTCGGTTGCGATCGCGAATATCACCTATGCTGGAAATGCGTCGTCTGTTGTGCTTTGGGGCTCGATCCAGAACCCCTGAGGCAGTCGCACAACGACTGATTACTGCCAAAGACAAGGTAGACTGGAATGGCCGTTTCTGGTATATTATCCATCACTAGCCAGCCCCACCCAGGCCCAGTTCGCATGGTACATGCCAGCGGCAGATCTACGAACACAGGCCTGCTGCAAAATCATCCGTGCCCTGTTCGGCCAGCTTCACCCTCGGCCAACACCCGCAGCCTGGTAAGAATCACAAAGGAGGTCAAATCGATAAATCTGAAACGGAAAACCGGATCTCACTCCTGGTTCCCGCTCAACTCGTTTCTGTTGGAGCTGGCGCGGCACTTATTCAGCCTGGGTTAGACGCAGATTCAATAGGATTCGTGTGTCACAGCACATTAGTCCCTTTATTGTCGTCAACAGACGACAGTTTACCACACTGCAACGTGACCGTTTGAGCAAAATGTGGTAGGTCGGTGACATCAGGCCAGCATCAACTCAATGACAGCTCGATCGGTTCATCCGACGATGTACATCGTGTACTCCACAGCGCAGCGTGAATTAGTTTATAGTGAGTGTAGGCTTGCACTACATCTACCACATTCTCT
>CACRXP010000360.1:339417-353531 GCA_902702965.1 Spirometra erinaceieuropaei | reverse complement strand
CGGAGGGGTGCATCTGCTCTGTTCGAACCACCGTTGTTTTTCAATCACACTAGCATGTAATAGTTGACAAACTGACAAATTACATGGAGTTAGTTGAAAACTACTCCGATCATGTACTTGATAACTTATGGGGCCGTGCGAAGGGCGTGTACACACTTCTACCACGTCGGTTCCAGCGCCACAAGCGATAACTGAGTGGACTAGCTTGTGGTGAGTCAGACCTGCCCGGGGGTCTACTGCATTCTATTTTCCCTCCCACCTTGCTCAGATAGTGTTAAGCCGATCGGCTCCCACTACATGCACTGGGCTACTGAATGGAGGGTTATGATCTCAGACTAGTGCAGATCTCAGATACACACCCGTTTATTGTTCTTAATCCCAGATCTGCATTGTGATGTTTCAGTTTCCTACCTGCAGCCCACACAGGCCTGACCGTTTGCCGCCTCTGGCGTCGGTAACAGGCGCAGAGACCGACTCGGTGCCGTCCTCCTTGGTAGTTTCACTTTACTCATTCTTGTTTCACACAGGGCTGCATGGACAGACTACCTGGAGTCCATTGGCGTTCGGGGACTTTTCTTTTCTGCCCTGGATCAGAGTCAGCATTTGAAACAGGATATTGGCTCTCCATCACCTTCCTCGCCCCCAAAGACGACGGTAGACAGCGAGCCGGCTGCCGAGGCGAGACAGGAAACGAACGCAGTCCCAACCGGCAAGGGGGATTGCCCACCCGACGGCCAAAAGTCTGTTGAAGAGATGTGTCGGGACTTTGATGACCAACTGGAGCCTGACAGCGACAGTGAGAGTGACCGTCATACCCTCTGTGACGCGGACTCGGAGCAGGAGGACGCTGCGGGGACAGAAGAGGAGGACGAATCCGTGGAGGACGACTCCCCTGGAATGTAAGCCGATAGCTATCTTCTTGGAGCTTTCAAACTCTTTTCTTACTCGACTAGCCCTTGTTTAGGTGCAGACTCACAGTTCGACCGTCGTGAGTGAGGATGCCCACCAGGGCAGGGTGAGAACAGGGACGGCGACTTGCGCTGCATCTACCTCACTCTTTCTGTCTCTTTCACCTGGGTACGGTATTAAGGCAGACTTAGGAAGACCGGAGGTGGGAGAGGAGAACGCGGGTGGGCTGGCACGACGAAAACCCGCAGCTAGGTGTACCCCACCACATCCCCTAGACTAGGATTTAACACCACAACAAGAAAAGGTCGCCGACTCGTATGCCATTTGGCGCGACACGAGCCCGCAGATTGGCGTGTCATCACACCCCGAAATGTTGGCACTTGTTACGGAGGCGCATTCCCGATAACGCCTGCCCGAGCCCGATCTAGCCTCCTCCGTGTTGATCCAGCGCATCTACCGCGGGGTCCGTTTTGGGGGGCAAAGGCGCAACTAAGACAACCCAGCACAACACATTTCTTTCAGCATACTAGTCATGAATACAGAGTTCAGCCCTTTTTTAGTCTCCAACCTACAGTAATTCATTTGGAATGAAGATCTATAGGTCTAGTCCGAGAAGATTAAAAAAACGGAAAATTCAAAACTGAAGCGTCTCCGACGAACCACATGAGCTGAACCCTTCGAAAGTGTGTTATTTAGCGGAGGGATATAGGCGAAACACGTATCTGGGCTTCAAACTAGTACCCCTTTGCCGTCCGTGTGATAGATCCTGCAACTAGGCCTTATTTGATACCAATCTCCATCACAACTAAGGCAATTCACAGAGCGCCGCTCCGGCAAATTCCGAGGACATTTCTGACGAGGTTTACAGCAGTTACTTTCGGTATATTTTTATTTACGTAAATGGATGGCTCGCCTGCGAGCCTTATCGCCTAGACGCTCGGGAATTCTCGGAGTTTGCAGGTTGTAACCATCTACTCGAGCGTTTTGCTTTTTCACTTCAGGAGTCTTTAATGATGTCGGTGTCTGGTTAGCTATTGCTTATGGCAGCCTCCCCTATGGTTTTCGCTCTGACAGACTCGTCGGAGTCCCAGTCATCCAGAACATGTGTTTCTTAACCACATCGCTTTGAGGGTAGCCAGATGTAGCCACTAGTCCTTGTCGTGAAGAAGGAGACCCGACCGTTGTCATTAAGAAGATACAGTAGGTGGGCTAACTCACGAAATGTCCACCTAAATTCCAAAATGCGTTTTCGTTTCAAAACGATTAATTAAGTAGGGTTGTAAAACTAATCAGCCTGAAATATACTTCTATAATAATGCAGTTACATCAGGATGCTGGCTTTCGAAGGATCTTCCTTTCGTCTGCTCTGTAAAAAATGACTACTTAAGTAGCATTCATTTTCTCATTAATTTTCGATGTCCCTAAAAGTTCAATTATATATATTCATTCTTTCACTTATTTGATAGAAAATTGCGTCTTCTTCCAATTTTGTTCTCGAAGGGAGGGTATTATTCGGTTTTCAAAAACCTCTAATTCCCGAATGATTTTGAACCCGCTCTGCCGTCACACTTGCATTCAGGGTTTCCAAACTACAAGCCATGTATTTTTCGCATACGGAAAATCACACATTCCTCTACGGTAATAAGGGGGGAATACACAGGGTTCATAAAACTTAGCAGGGGATTTGATCCATATTGTTAACTTTACACGACGTTCTATGAATGGCCTTTTCACAGTATTTAAAAGTGTGGCAATTGGAAACTTTTTTAAAACCAAATTATGTTCCTCCTTCGAGTTTAAAATTAGAAGAAGACGTAATTTTCTGCCGAATGAGCCAAAGGATGAATATTTTTATGCATTTTTTGCGTGAAAATATAATTGGACTTTTAGGGGCATCGAAAATCAATGAGAAAAATGCATGCTACTCAAGTGGTCATTTTTTTACAGAGTGTAGTTTTTGCATGCAGCCGGTAGGAATTTCATTCAAAGACTGGCATCCTGAGGTAACGGAAATATTGTAAAATTATATTGCCGGCTGACTAGTTTCATAACCCTACTTAATTAATCTTTTCGGAACGAAAAAGCATTTCGGAATTTCGGTGGACTACGTACTGTACTACTTAGAGTTCATAACATTTTGCAATAGATGCAGACTGTGATAAACGGACAAGTACGATGCTGTATGAATGGACATTACACGGTCCTGTTGGCTGATGCCTGTGCCAGCCTCCCCTATGGTGTTCGGTTCGACGCACTGCGCCCTGCACTCATTGGTGGATCTTCAGCTGTTCCGAACATGCCTTTGCACAGTACATTGCCATGAGCGTAGACAGATGTAGCTTCTAGTCCTCGTCCTGCTGTGTAGTATCGTTGCTTGCACTTCAGTTTATCTTCCAACTCTGACCTGAGATAGAACTTTTATTAACAAAAGCAAGGTCTGAGAGACAAATCAACACAACAGTTTTGAAATTAATTTCAGTTCTAAATCCTCCTTATAGATAGATTTACGAAACAAATTCATCTCGTGTTAGTCACGAGACTCCGCCCTAGACCCATGTACAATTATTAACAAACTATTCAGCCTTCTTAAGTAGTAAACCTTTTCTACACTTTTTGACTTTGCAGTCCTCCCCACCGCCTGCTGTCAGTGAACGAGCTGGTGGATATACTGTCCAAGTCTGGCAGCCCAAAGCCGGGTGCGGCCTATCTTACAGTTGGCTTTGTGGGCTATCCGAATGTGGGCAAGTCCAGCACTCTGAACGCCCTCTGCGGAGCCAAAAAGGTTTCCGTCTCCGCTACCCCCGGTCGAACGAAACGCTTCCAGGTTGGTTTGATTTGAGTCTGGATAAACACCCCGACCGCGTGGCTTACACATTCGTTCCAACTGTCAGTTTATTACTATTTACGCTGTCATTGGGTCAGTTACTATCACTACTGCCTCTGTTGCAACTATGCGTACTACCGATACTACTACTACTACTACTACTACTACTACTACTACTACTACTACTACTACTACTACTACTACTACTACTACTGCTACCACTACCACTATTACTGCCACTACTGTTGCTGTTACTACGACTACTGCTACAACCACTACTTTTACTGCTACAGCTACTTCTATTAATACTACTGTTGCTACTCCTAATACTTACTGCTACCACTACTGCTGCAACAGCAACAAAAACAACTACTAATACTACTACTACTACTACTATTACTACTGCCACCACCACTACTACTACTACTACTGCTGTCACTACTACTAATACTGCCACTGCCATTACTGTCGCTGCTACTACTGCTGCTACTACCATTACTACTGTTATTACTACTATTGTACTACGGCTACTACTGCAATAGCTACTATTAATACTGTAGAGTAGAAGTGGTAGGCATTCCGAGACGATATAATGAAAAAGGAAGAGGTTCTTCGGAAAAAATCGAGTTGTACTCGTGAATTTTCGAATTGATGACACCAACCCGTCGTCAGACGAAATGAAGAGAAAAGAGAGAGAGAGTGAGACAGTCACACTAGACTAATAGACGAGACAGGACAAACATTGGCGGACGAACCATTAGCGTGTGAGGAGGGATGCGGGTAGGGAGTCATGCTGGGTTCTGAGCCGAGAGGGTAGGAAGGGGGGGAACCGTTACGGCTCCCGTGTTGGAGGTGAGGGAGAATGGTAGGTTAGCAGAACTGCGGGCGCCTGGAATAGCGGCTGCTGATGCGGCGTGGGGCTCGGCTTAGTGAGGCGTGATCTTAGGCCCTCATAATGGACGTCTAGGTCAACATGGCGGTTGATGCTATCCGCGTTAGAGTGCCATGCCTCTAGGAATTCTCTCGCCCGTTTTGTGTTGGCCGTGGCGATGACCTCGGTGTTATCCCAATTAAAACGGTAGTCGCACTGGAGTGCGTGTGCAAAGACGAGGGACAGTGGATCACGGCGACGGACAGCTAGTTTGTGTTCATTAATACGAGTTCCCAGGCGTCGTCCTGTATGACCAACATATACGCAGGGACAATTGGCACACGGGATGCGATAAATGACGTTAGTCTGCTCCTCTTTGGGGATAGAATCCTTTACTCGAGTTAAGACTGTGCGCAGCGAGGATGCAGGCTTGTGGGAAACGCGAATACCGAACTGACTTAACTGACGGGCGATCATTTCTGAGGTCCCCTGCATATAGGACTGGGAGAAGAATTTCCGCGTCACGGTTTCTCCATCTGAGGAGGGGTCTCGAGGTTGTGCCTGACGTCTGAGGCAGTTCTTCACGAAACTGACTGGGTATCCGTTAGATCGAAATAGCCGATATAGAAAGCCTAGTTCTTTCTTCAGCAGATCGTCATTGCTGCAATACCGGTAGGCCCGGTGGAAGAGGGTTCGGACGCAGCTTCTTTTGTGAGCCGCAGGGTGATTGCTTCCATAATTGAGGATGATCTCAGAATCAGACCCTTTTCTATGGACGCTGGTTGCGAGGTTACCGTCATCCAGCCTTTGTATTTTCACGTCCAGAAACGACAGACTGTCTCCTAC
The DNA here is from genome assembly GCA_902702965.1 of Spirometra erinaceieuropaei. Classification (NCBI taxonomy): domain Eukaryota; kingdom Metazoa; phylum Platyhelminthes; class Cestoda; order Diphyllobothriidea; family Diphyllobothriidae; genus Spirometra; species Spirometra erinaceieuropaei. The sequence goes on along the minus strand of CACRXP010000360.1, from coordinate 348,081 downwards.
TGCCTCTTCGCGGGTAAATTGTATGGCCGGAAAGACTTCATTCAGCCTCCGATGTAGCCTTTCGACGTCGCGGTTCTTTATTACGACAAAGGTGTCGTCTACATAGCGGAGCCACATTTTGGGGTTGAGAGTTTGAAAAACCTCATGTTCTAGTCGCTGTAGCACTAGTTCGGCGAGTAGACCGGATATTGGGGAGCCCATTGGACTTCCCTTCACCTGTTGGTAGTACTTATTGTCGAACTTACAATAGTTCTTAAGGCACAGTTGGAGCAGTTCTATAGCGTGGTGCGCTGGGATACCAACAGGATTGTCCTGTAGCCGTTGGGCTACGCAGTCAATTGCCACTACTACTGCTGCAACTACTTCTACTGCCAAAAATTTGAACTGCATATTTAGAAGGTGTAGCAGCCTTGAACCACTTTATTTTCTACATTTATTGATGCCAACTTCTGAAGCTATGTATTTGCCGGATGCGTTCGCGGCGAACCAGTAAAATCACCAGCTCTGATGCGGCCAATATTAATTTTCCTACTCTTTGGATAGTACCCACTTGCTGGAGGTCTGACCTCTCGTACCTAACTGTCGAGGTGTTTGTGCGACCCTGCCCGCCAACCTAAATCATTTGTAAGTTTGACCTTTCCCGCTCCATTCCTTTCGCTAGACCATCTTTCTCCAGCCCGATTTTCAACTCTGTGACTGTCCTGGCATGGTAATGCCCTCCTTTGCCCACACCAGAGAGGATCTGGTTGTGGCTGGCATTCTCCCCATCGATGAAATGCGTGACTGCATCCCACCAATCCGGGTGGTAAGTTGGTAAACCTTCAAGCACCTTGTATGAATTATTCTTCCTCAGCAGTGCTTGTTTGCTATGCGTTCGCGTCTTGGTCCCACTAGCAATGGCCTGTCAGCGATTTCGTCGTAGTCCTAACACGCTGTCATCGCATAATTTCAAGTCCTACCTCTTGAAATTATTTCTGACATCCTTGACCTCGGTAACTGCCAGGGATTACCCTTCAGGGCATCCATGCAGAAATCTAATGCGGCTGTCTGAGGTCTTCGTTTAAGCCGTCCACTGAGGAAGCAGTACTAGGATACGGGACTCCAGGCTGGATGATTAAGACCTATTGACCTATTTCCATGAAACCCGGGAGGGCAGATAGGTGCGCCATATGGCGTTGTCTAAGACGAAGGGGAAGACAAGGTCCTCTGTGGTCACTATCGGTAGCATGTGTACACCCGATGGTAATTACTGCCAACGGCTCCGAGACTCTCCCTTTGGGAAGATTCTCGTCCGCCTAGCCAGGTGAGGAAATGCGTTTGTGGTTAGAAAGGATGACTTGGTTAAGGTTACAATATAGATTGTCGTCCAGCACAGTTCCCTAGCCTACTTCAGTCACAACAGCACGCCTGGTTTTGGATGCACGTCTTTCAAGGGTAAGATGTGGTTGCGTAGCCTCAGCTGATGTGTACGGTACTGTTGGGGTTAGGGTTAAGGGTTATGGTTACGGCCAAGGGTTGGGGATTGGGGTTAGAGGTTACGGTTAGGGGTTAGAGCAACTATTTCTTAACCACTCAGAGTACAACCGCGCGTTCCTAATAGCTTTTCTTTTGCATACAACTACTTGACCTCGTCGCCTGTGCGTTCCCTGGCCCCATCTGTAAAAACCCCCTATTAACACCGGTCCCGTATTACAGGGGACCGAATTTTGCTTGCTTCAGGTGGGGCTGCATAACTACATCAGACCCTTTCGAGCCGCCTGCAAAAATCATATTTCGTTAATTTTCCACTAAGACCCAGTTTATCCGGAGCGTGCACAGTAACATTTTACGGACTTGTTTGTTAAAAAAATTATGTATTATTGAATCGTAATTACTTGGTTTTTACGTACGCAAGCTGTCCGTTCGATTTTTTTCCTGTCTCGAAGGGAGAGACACGATCACTGAAACAAGAACTTTATTAGCTCGACGTTTCGGATTCTGCAACATCTGAGTGGTATACTTCGCTTATCTGACTCTGTCTCTGATGATATATTTAAGTAAGAATCCGAAACGTCGAGCTAGTAAAGCTCTTGTTCCGACGACCATGTGTACTTCTTCTTGACAACTTCCTGGAACTGGCCTGTTCGCATCTTCGTGTCTGTCCGTTTAGAGGTGCTCCTTACGAAGAGTGCAGCCCGGTCCATATCCGTTTTATGAACCCTATATGGGACCAAATAGCATCAAGGTTCTCCTTACATGGAAGACATACAGCTTCTGGATCGAAGTCAGATTTAGTCCAGAATCGAAAAGAATGTTTTTAAACTGGAGGGTAGGCTTTCTTCGAGTAGAGCATTTGGAAGGCAACTTTATACAGAAGGAGTTCAAAAAGGATATTTTTGCACATGCTTTCTATAACATATGTTTGGATTTATGAAGACACGGAAAATTGGCAGGAAGATTCATACTATTTAAGCGGTCATTCTTGAACAAGTGTTATTTTTACAGGAGGTCGGAAGGAGGCACATTTGAAGCCGGCATCCTGGCGAAATTGAAATAGCATGGAATCGTACTGCATGATAATCACTCCCACAATTGTACCTGAGTAATATTTTCTAACCGAAATCATATTTCGGGATTTCGTCTAACGTTTCATGAGATACGTTACCTACTGTAGGCTTTCGGGCCAGCCACCAACCCCGTTACGATGGTTTGCGTAACGCCCACCGGGTTTGACACATAACTAACTACTACATTTGCTTTAGTAGGCTCCGTTTACTTCATTAATTTAATGCTTACAGGAAGTTACTCCTTGGGTGTTAGCTAGCACATTGATATAATTGCTTGGCCTTCAGCATATCAAAGCATCGAGAGATGCGCCCCGAATCTCTCTCTCATACATGCTGGGCCTACGCCAGACATCCTGTTTCAGAATGATTCCGTCACAGAAAGCCATTTGTTTAAGGAACGCGTTTTTTATGTGTGAGGACCAAGCCGTTTCACGAACTTTCCCGGCAGCAAGAGTTCAGGTATTATTCTCGACCAAACCCGTCTTACGCGAGGTAGGTTAGGATAGGTTACTAACTAAAACCACCTCCATGTGCATTTTCTACTCTACTTGCTCCTATGGAGTAGGTTATATTGGTCGTACGAGTCGGCGCCTATCCACAAGAATAAGAGAACACCGGCCGGCATGGCTAAGGAAGGGTAAAATTAAGAGCATACACAGCTCCATCCTTGCACACATGGTTGATTCTGGGCATCGTGTGGAGCCCAACAGGGCCATTCAGGTGGTTTATAAGGTTCCAACTTACTACCCTAAGCAACTGGGTCAGCGCATACTAGCAACAACAGAAGCAACTGCCATCAGGCTACGGAGGCCAGCCCTGTGCGCGCGGAAGAACCTCCTGTACGCTCCGCACCTGCCATGGCCAAAATTCGATTGACTGCATGCATGTATCCGCGTTTCAGTCCCCTCCTCCCTGTCACACGACTACCTAACGCTCGCTGCTTCCTCCTTCCCCCCCTCCCGATTCACACTCTCCGTTTGTATGAAAGGACGAACCGTAATCGACTTCTCCAATCGCTCACACGCCTTACTTTTCACCTCGTTCCCATATAAACCTACTGGGCCAACGAGAATTTATCAAAGGCACGCGTATGCTTGCCAAGTGGTCTCCTGAGTTCTAATAATTGAAAAAAACGCGCACAGTCAGAAGGAGTCTGCCACCTGACCTTACTGCCGCATACAATTGTTTTGTGTTGCCAAGATATGTGAACAAATACCCCGTGAGGTCCTGTCTGCGGTCTACGGAGTCAATATTCCCCGTCCGGCGGAACACGAGGATCAGAGCCGACCGCCCACACCTTACGAATTTCTGGGCGCCTACGCACGTGAGTAAGATGACCTCTGTTATTCAGCGTCCATTTACGAATTTGTAACGACGCGGGACCCAGACTAACTATCCAGCCAATATTTATTCACCTAGGTCCTTTCTACCCTTTTTATGCTTATCATCTCCATCACGATTCCCTTTAGGCATGCGAGGCTTCATGACGGCCCGAGGGAATCCTCACTACGATCGAGCTGCACGTATTGTACTGAAGGACTACACTAAGGCAAGTGAATTCTGTGGCTGATCGCATACCAACTGCCTCGACCTTGTGTTCACCAAGTCGCCTGATAACATGGACGTTGTGAATAGCCTCTCCCCCAGTAGGTCAGCGTGACCATGTAGCTGTCATGCGGGGATACCCCTATTTCTCCCTGCCTGCACAACCACCTGATATTTGATGTGGCGATTTCGAACAGATGAAAAGTGATCTTCATCCTAATGGCTGGGCATCTCAATTTTCCACTTATCGGTGCTTTTTCCTAGACAATCTGTAACCACTAGGGATTGTTCATCCACGACGTCTTCCCTCTTCATTCAGGGTCGCCTTAGATTCCGCCTCCCGCCACCTGCCTATGTTAAAGTGTCCAGATAGCCTTTAGTTTTGCCAGAAGTCACAAGGGGAAGGGGAATGACAGAAGAACTCGCTTAAGTAATCGATAATAATCCAGAGCGAATGTGCCCTTCAGACTCCACTTCACAAGGTCAGTGCATCTCATCACTCGACCTAACATCGCACTCGTGAACATGCCTGTTAGTGCACTTTTGTCCGTATATTCTACGTTGTGCTAATGGTTTTTCAGCAACGATAGGGTGTAAGACCCACAACTAACTTGAGCTAACCTGTGGACCGTGTCATAGATTGAATGGTGGTAGGGGGGGATTTCGGGGGTGGGGCAGCACACAGGATGGAGAACAAGGAGGCACAGATTACAGAAAAATTTCTGCCGAAAGTCTTAGTGTACGCTGTCGTTTTGCAAAGAAATTTAGCGTGACAATTAAAAAGTTAAAAAACGCAATTTTCAAAAAAATAGCGGACCTTATATAAAGCGCCGCTGGTATGTTTACATTTAGTCAGGAAAGGAAGGGATTTTAAAACAATGGGAACGGTGAATAACAAGTGATGTTTACAGCCACACTGAATTTTTTGGTATATTTTTGTAGTTGCCATCAACTTTTGGGTCCTACACCCTATCGTTACCGATTTATCGATTAAACATATGTTTGGCCAAGAATGGAAGAGCAATTTCGAGTTCCCGGTGTATGCACAGTAGATATGTTATCGCATGAAATGATTTCTGAAATCCCGAATTGTGTTTTTAATCCCAAAAGGTTAATTTTAGTAGGGTTATAATATTAATCGTAATGTCGTATATTGTTAAGATATTCAAGTCAAGATTCCGGCTTTCCAACGAGCTCCTCATCGACCGTTTGCATAAACTATGTTCTGTAAAACTACTGCTGGTTGGCATGACATTTTTAAATCGATTTTTGATGCCTTTATAAGTTCAAATACATTCTCTAGAAAACACACACAAACATATTCTCTATTTTCCTCATTTGGTAGAAAATAACATTGTCTTCAAATTTTATAGTCAAATAAATAGTATCTATCGATTTAAAAAAAACATTTCCAATTAGGAGATTTTTAAGACCTTGAAAAGCACTTGTGCCTCAAGTTGTGAGTCCCTTAGACTCTCGTCCTGTGTTCAACGAAAATGTGCTACACATAAACTTCCGTTAGGACGCAATTAAATACTTCAACTGCCTCAAGTTTGAAACCATTAACGCTACTGGCTGAATCTAAGTAGCTGGTTTATCTTCGTGATCAATTTTATCTGCGACTTATTTTCAGTCAAACCCATTTCGAACAGATGAAAATGATTTTCGTCCTATTGACCGGGCATTCACACTCTCAATTTTCCACTTGTCGGTGCTTTTTCTTGGACAATATGTTACCAATAGGAATTAATCATCCACGGCGTCTTCCCTCCTCATTTAGGGTCGTCTTAGATTCTGCCACCCGCCACCTGGCATGGACGGAGATGCCTACCGCCGGCTGGGTGTGGCTAGCTCGCCCAGTGATCCTACTGATGCCGGCGATACGGCCACAGTTCCGGCAGATTTCACCGCTTTCGTGGCCCCCTCCGAGGTGCACAAGTTGGCTGATCGTCTCCAACATGCCGCCAAGAGGGCAAGCAACTCTGAGTCCTCGTCGGCGTCTTCCTCCGACACCCCCGAGACGGACGCAGTGGTCACCGCCTTTGACCGCATGGCCTTCACTACTACCGTGAGTTCGTCTAGGTGCAGCAGTTGACTTGGTGGGCAATGGCAGACTTCGTTAAATGATTTACATACTTAGAGTAGATGTGCTATCTGTGCCTCAAGGAACGTAAGCGTCTGCCGTGCCAGGATCGGCAAGGCGTGACCCTTGCAGGTGCGCTGGTGGTTCTCCGACACCAACGAGAAGGCGCCATTCCAACCTGGCTCACCTCACCAGTCAGCCGCTCCGCACAAACACTGGCTGACGGCGAGGTCTGAGTTATCCTACCAGTTGGCAACTTAAAAGCCATGGTTTTTAGCTCATTGTGATAGATTCAAGCGCGTCTATTCCCAGGCCCCAGCCACGGGCCGAGCCGGTCAGATGTAGGGAGGTTGGGCGCGGTGACTGACAGAGCTAGAGAGCTCGTCTGCGCGTGCCACTCACGCGACTTTGTCCTCCCTACGCACTCCGTCGTTACACACACACACGGGGGTCATTTCTGGCTTGTTAGTCATCATCAGTCTGCCGTACTCACCCGCAGGTTTTGTAACCACTGAGGCTCGAACCCCCGACCTATTGGTTAGAAGTTAAACGTCCTAACCATTGAACCACGGGCCCGTTGTCCTGTCGATTACGTTAGTGTATATTAACAATGGTTGAGGACGCACCCACCTGTTGCGGTCCCTCAACCATTGCCGATATGCCCGATCGCCACCCATAAGACAACGACCCCGTGACTCAGCGGTTAGTGCGTCGGACATCCAATCGATGGGTTGAAAGTTCGAGCCTCAGTTGTCGCAAAACTAGAGACCACGTATGGCTGGCTGGGGACGATTAATAAGCCAAAAATGACCATTCCAGTGTTCCTTGTAATGTTATTATTTTGAGACAGCTATCTTTTGGTACCGACGTTATTTGGCACTGTATTCCCTAAGGAGCAATCGTCTTATTAGAAGGCATTTTGTTGGATGCCGAACGCACACACATCGGATAAGAGAAGGCTGTTAGCCACTCCCTGCCGCATTTTGTCGTGAACATGGCTGCCCAGTCATCCTCGACCTTCTGACCCGTCGTAGTATTGTTGTTGTTGGTTAAAATCCTGGTCAATTGTTCTGTGGACCAGGGGGTGTGGAATGGAACGCCTAGGTGCGGGTTCGGCCGCGCCATCCACCTGCGCCCTCCCCCATCTCCGGTCCTCATGACTCTGTCTTGACGCCGGGCTCAGGTGGTGGAAGAGGAGGAGGAGAGAGTGTGGTAGATGCAGTGCAAGCCTACACTCCCTATAAACTAATTCACGTGCAAGTCACCGTGCCTGCTTCACCTTGGTGTTGAACACACGGTGGACATCGTGGGGTGCGACGGCCGAAATTTCGGATGTGCTGTCTCACGAAATGTTGACTGACATTCTGATATGTAGGCAGAATGATATTACCGACAAAGATAAGGGAGACTGGAATGGCCATTTCTGGTTTATTAGCCGTCGTCAGCCAGCCATACCCAAGCCCGAAGTGTGGAACACCCGAGCCTCGAACTCGCGACCTGTTGGTTTAGAAGTCAACGCCTCTACTCACTGGCCATTCCAGTCTCCCTTGTCTTTGTCGGTAATATCATTCTGCCTATATATCATGCGCCGCTGTGCGGCTGCTGGTTGGGCTCGAGAGAGAGCCCTTAAGGCACAACGGAACGAGTGAGTTCCGTATGAACGATCGGTGAGCGCCCCCTAACATTGTATATTCCCGATCGAAAACCGACAGGGCAACGGGCTCGTGGCCCGGTGAGTAGAGGCGTTGACTTCTAAACCAACAGGTCACGAGTTCGAGGCTCGGGTGTTCCACACTTCGGGCTTGGGTATGGCTGGCTGACGACGGCTAATAAGCCAGAAATGGCCATTCCAGTCTCCCTTGTCTTTGTCGGTAATATCATTCTGCCTATATATCATGCGCCGCTGTGCGGCTGCTGGTTGGGACGCGAGAGAGAGCCCTTAAGGCACAACGGAACGAGTGAGTTCCGTATGAACGATCGGTGAGCGCCCCCTAACATTCTGATATGTGTTTTCAATTCGAAAAGATATTTGATCAACTTTTCACGATCCCCGCCCCCCTAACAACATTGTAGGATTCTCGCGGTGCCAGGCAGCTGGTGCGTTCCAACAAAAAACTGCCTCGCCCACCCGGTGGCCCTAATGAAAACGACGAGGCGGAGGGGGACACCGTCTCCGTGCTCTCCTCCAGCTCCTGGTCCACCGTCTCGAGTGCGTACTCCGTCGGCGGTGCCAGCCTCCTTTCGGGCATGTCCAGTTCCGCCACCACCGCACTCACGGGCAAGAAGCCCTGGCGCCAAATGTCCGCCATCAAGAAGCAGCAGCCGTCGCTTCCCGAGGGAACCACGGGACGAATGAAAGGGGTGAAGAAACGGGAGAAGTTGAGACGGGTTTACGCTGATTTGGATAAACATGAGGTCATTTAGACCGAGCTCTCTCGCACACACACAAACCAGACCTTTCCTGTGACCAAAACTGTACATTCTTCCTGA
>CACRXP010000360.1:319595-339350 GCA_902702965.1 Spirometra erinaceieuropaei | reverse complement strand
GCTTTGCTCTGCTGTATCCATTACTTACAGAAGAAGGCCTGGCACGCCAGTTTCCTCCATCTTCGCCTGCTTTTTGTTGGTTTTCCTTGCGTGTTTGCGCAATCATATACGTTGGCTGGCTGACTGCCCTCCCTCCTTAGCCTGGCGTTTAACGTCGTTGCGCTGAAAGAAGTGAATCCTGTGATGTGTGTGCGTTGGTGCGAGGGTGAGGGAAGGTCGCCAGTCGCCACTGTTTGAGCGCCATCCTTTAGGCGAAATATAGGGGTTTCATCTCTGTCCCAGTGAGACAATCCAAAGTCGTCGCGCAACGCCTCGAACACATTCCAAACTTGAAGAAGGAGACACAATCGCTGGGACAAGAGCTTTATTAGCCTGACATTTCGGATTCCTGCTTGAACCCATAATCAGAGACGACAGCAGATAGAGGTGGTTCATGCACAAGGGGCTGCAGTATTTATAGGATGCAGTCGCCATGTTAACGCATACCTATGAATGTTCAGGGCTCTCCCTTTCATCCGAGGTCATCGTACTTTGTGTCCTAATTGTCTGATGGCCGACATTCGCGTCGTTTATTGCTGCAATTTCATCACGCGCGGTGGATGTTGGTGTGATGATTGCTCAACCATCTGATCCACCGACCCCGGAGTTGTTTAAAATGTTCACTTGTGCGCTCCCCGTGTGGCTAATGACTTCGCCTAGGCGAAGTCTGAGCACCGGGTATGGAAGGGGAAGATCATTGCACATGTTAATGGACTGGGGGCCAGTAAACCGCGATTCAAGTAGCTGCCAGCTCACGCGGTTGTCACCTCTTGCGAGCATTTCGACCTCCTCGCGTTCGGAGCTGTCTTCCCGTTTCTCCGACGTTGTTGCTTTGTCCGCAACTGCACCGGATCCGATAAAGGACTCTAGACGTTTCTTGCCGTGGCAGTGGGTCTTTTGGTTTCATTAACTGACGCCTGATGGTTGCCTCCGGTCTGTGTGCAACTCCAAGCCCAAGTGATGCGAGAAGACGGCCGACAGCTTCCGAAACGTTCTTGACATACGGAAGCGCTCGCCAAAATTTGATGTCCATGCGGTTAGGCCTTTCGTCCCTTTTGCGTGTGCACCGGTTGGCAAAGTTGCGCGGGTAGCCATTGGCTTTGCAGACCTGTCAGAGGTATTTTAGTTCGGCAAACTATCCACGGTGTGTGGGGTTGACGAAGTGGCTTGAACACGTTGGCAACTAAATTTTCACGGAGGATTTATAACGCCTCTATGAACTAAAGCACATTGGTCAGTGAAATTGCCTTTGCGCTCAGGCCATGAATGATTTTGTCGGACGGGAGTGTTTCGGTGTCAGACAGCTGATCGATGTGTGCATGGGCGTGACTGGGGCAATGCACTGTACGTACTTTTCGAACTGGGCCGACAGTCATATCGCTTCAAGATCCAGCGACCTTGCAGTCTGTCGGGTCTTCTTCAAATATCTCCCATTTCCCTATGTTTAAACACTTTTAGCTCTAATTGGGTCCAGATAGATTTCATGTGACGTGAACCTTGAGAACGAAGACACACTGGCCCATCATCTGATAAAGTGTTCTGCATGCCACTGTAAAATACATTTAACCATAAGCGTTTTCATGCGGTACAATGAAGGCTTTGATAACATTGCAAATCCGAAGATTTTACTGTCTACCAAGGGATGCACCGCTCCCTCGCGTCCAGTTAGATTTCCAGGAAGACGTCCTGGAGTGGTTTGGTGAGAAAACAGAACTCATATGAATTGAGAGTTTCTGAGATGCTTTGCATTCTGTTTGGGCACTCAATCTTATGGGTGCATGCATGCTCATTCATGTTTCCACGGCGTCCACCACTGTAGGTAGTAAAGCAAGTCTGTTTAGGTATTGTCTGACGCCGCGGTAGATGTTGTTCTCACTGAACAGATTGTCCCATGGATTGTGCATGCACCGCATCTTTTCGATATGTCCTTCGTATTCGTACTCGTGCTCTAGCACATCATCGAAGATAGCCCAAGTGAGAAGTACAGGGTTCAAATAGGCCATCCGCGCTCGTACCTGATTGGTTCGTCCCGCTCTCTTCTGATTGGCCCTCCTCTCGCGCGCCAATGGTGCCTGACGGTCTCGTATGGCGCTGGCAAGTCGATACTTCGATTGATTGAGTTGGCGTCTGATCTCCAGGCCTCGATTACTTCTCTCGCCAGTTTGCTTTCGGCTCGGCCGAGCACATGGGCGCCCTCAAATTCGAACTTGTGATTATTTTCCAGACAGTGCATGACGACATGCGATCGTTCATCCTTTCGCCTTACGGCCAAAGTGTGCTCATGCATGCACGTTCTTAGGCGTTTGTCGGTCATGCCGCAGTAGTTGGCTAGACAGTCTAGACATTTGACGCGGTAAATGACGCCTGACGTGTCTACAACTGGTAGCGGGCCCTTGGGCGGCATGATTAAGCGGAGGATGGTGGCCTCCGGCCGGTGTCCAATGCCCAAGCTTAGCGGCCTTAGCATGCGCTCAGTGGCTTCGGAGACGTTAATCACGTAGGGTGAAACACGGAGAAGGAACGACGAAGAGGGAAATCCCTTCAAGAGGGTGCACGCGATGGGACTATTGGACTATTGCTTACGTACACGCTTCACTTCTAATGGTCCTCTCCAGTAGGTCGTTGATGACTCTCATGGCCAATTATTTTGGGAGGGGGTGAATAGAGAGACGACGTCAAAGGATACCATTATCTCGCCAGACGCTGTTATCACGCATTTGATTTCTTTCAGGAACTTTATTGAAGATACGGCTGTTTGTTCTGAACCGTCCGTAAGCTTCTTCAAATGCTTGGCGAGCCATTTAGGCAGTCCATATGTAGACATGCCTTTCAGCGCCACTATAGGTCGTAGGGGAAAAATTGGCCTGTTGATTTTCGGCAAACCATAGAAACGCGCTAGGGCAGCATCTTGCGGTTTCATCTGTCTCTAATGCTTTTCGGATACTGCCTTATGATTCCTTATTTGGTTAAGGCTCTTATTGATTTCTTGGGGTCGGAGTCAACGACTTTGTGTGATTGGTTGTCGTTTAGTAGCTCCGGAGCTTACGCCTTCTACACCGACTTGCCCAGGACTACGGTTGCCAACCCTTTTGTTCACTGGAACACTGACAATTCCTTCGCCCTTTAATTCCCCAATGGCCCTTACCTCTGCTGAAGGGATGGTTCGGCGTGGCCTGTGGGATATGATGAGGGATGCGAATCCAGTCCTTGCAGTCTTCTGTGGCATCCGTTTTCCAGAGCGCCATTTCTAGTGCAGCGATAAAATCCACTGACTGTGCGTCTCCTATGTTGTAGCCGGATTTATGTTGAAGCACTTTAATTTGGTCGTCTGTTAAGTGCTTGGGTGACAGGTTGTGGACGGCTGACGGTTCGAGCATGGGTGCTTATGCTTGTTTTAGGTTACGCATTTTGTTGAGGAGTTGGGTCTTCTTTTTGTCTCGATACCTGGACGTCGAGGAAAAGGAAGCAGACGAACGTGGCATTCGTTGAGGAGGGTTCTTAATAGGCGTCGGCGGCAGCTTCTTGCAGGAACTGGAAACTCGGGTCTTTCGGACCTACAAGCGGAAATTCTGGATGCGCTACGCAGACGACACCTTTGTCATTCTACGCCGAGACACGAAAGACGACTTTAAAAGGGAATTGAACTCGGTTTTTCCACAATGTCAATTTACCGTGGAGGAAGAAAAAGACGGAGTGCTCCCTTGCCTCGACGTTCAGGTCTCGAGGCAAGAAGACGGAACCCTCCAGACAGGTGTCTTTAGAAAGGCGACGGACACGGAGAAAATTCATCACTACAACAGCAACCATCGTCTGTCGCATAAGCGCAGCTGTGTCCGGACACTTGTTCGCCGCATCCACACACACCGCAGCACACAAGCTGAGAAGCTGCGGGAGCGTAAAACCCTATGGCACCTCTTCATTGCCAATGGATATCCGCACAGTTTTGTAAACGAATACTTGTGCCGAAGGCACACGAAGACCGACGGTGAGAAGAAACAAAGAACGGAAATCATCCGTGCTTTACCCTACGTGAATAGCGTCTCCGAAGCCACTGAGCGCATGCTCAGACCGTTAAGCGTGAGCGTTGGACATCGGCCGGAGGCCACCATCCACTGCTTAATCATGCTGAAAGTAGTAGCGATAAAAGTAAGGGAGACTGAAATGGGAATTTCCAGTTTATTGCCTGTCATCAGCATGGTCGTTACGCGCCCTCCGTGCGCTACATACTGAACTTTAAGTCACAATGGTACCCAATCGGTGGACCCAATGCAGACGCAGCTAATATGGTTGATCTGATCGGACCAGACAGCACAACTGTCCTCTGGCACAGTGATGCATCGTTGGATCCAATGAGCATAGATCCGGGGTTCGAATCGCCGGTTCTGCAAACCCCAGGGTGGGCACGGCTGGCTGACAACGGTTGTTGAGCCACAAATGACCTTTCTAGTCTTCCTTGTCCTTGTTGTTAATCTTCTCTACATACACTATTGCTCGTTATGCCAACACCTACTTTGTGCCCTGAAGCACGAAGGAGGTGTCACATTTATCTGTCTAAATACAGACTAACTCATTAAATGTTAATCGAAATTCCCAAATGCGTTTTCGCTTCGATGAGATTAATGAAGTAGAGTTGTAAAACTAATTATCCTGCGGCATAAGTCTATAATAATTCAGGTACCTCAGGATGACGGTCTTCGAGGAAACTTCTTTCCGGCTGCTTGCATAAACAGCCGCTGTAAAAATGTTTTCTTCTAATTTTATACTCGTAGAAAGGGTATAATTCGGTTTTCAAAAAGATTCTAATTGTGCGATTTTTTAGTACCACGAAATGACCCTTCATAAAAATTCATGTCTCTGCATTTATGAATGTGCCTTGTAAAGTTAACAATATGGCTTATATCCACTGCTAAATTTAATGAATCCCATATGGTCTCCTTTTAATACCGTAGAGAAAAGTAGGGTTTCCCATACGCTGACAATAGACGACTTGTAGTTTGGAAACCCTGACTGCAGGCGTTACGGCAGGTCGGTTTCAAAATTATTCGGAATTGGAAGAAGAGGGTATTTTCTACCGAATGAGCAAAAGAGTGAATATATTATGCATGTGCTCCATGAAATATACTTGAATTTTTAACGACATTTAAAATCAGCGAGAAAAATGCACGCCACATAAGTAGTCGTTTTTTACAGAGTATCGTTTTTGAATGCAGCCGGAAGGAAGTTCGTTCGAAAGTCGGCATCCTGAGGTACCTGAATTATTATAGACTTATGCCGCAGGATGATTAGTTTTACAACCCTACTTAGTTTCAGAATTTCGGTTGATATTTCATGAGTTAGCTCACCTACTGTATTTCTGATTACGCCTCTTAGGGCGTCTATTTCTCAATGCATCTATACATGTATATAATACTTTTTTCCAGAAACATCTGTAATGGTTCCTGTCAGACCTTCTCTGAGCCTGCTGGCTGCTATTCGCACGAGATTCCGGTATTTCAGCTGCTCCTTCTCTACGGCGGTTTCTCCAGCACAAAATCGCCCCTATCTTCCAGAGGACTCCTCCCTGCATCGTACTGCCGCCCCCTTCACTCCCTCTGTAGAAGCTGAACCCGATCTGAACGTGTCCGCCCTCTCGGAGAGTTTACGGTCTCGTGGCCTCTCTGCTCAGTTCCCGGACGCTCTCCTCGATAAATTGGTAATCCAGCGCCGGCTGAATGTTTATCAGCATGTGTTGAACAGTATGTAAATTAATCACACTGTGGTTGTTCAATAACCCCCATACGGCCGTGGCTGATATCATGGTGCAGATTGCTATTTATGGGCAATTCTGAATGTGCCAGTCTTATCAGCGGACAAAAAGGGTCTTCGTGTTCTTATGATAGACTGCCTATAATATAGTAGGTGGGCTTACTCTTGAAATGTCAGCCAAAATTTCGAAATGCCTTCTCGTTTCCAAAATAGTAATTAAGTAGTGTTGTGAAACTACTCGTTATGCGGCAAAATTCTATGATAACATAGTTACCTCAGGGTGCCGGCTTTCGAATGAACTTCTTTTCGGCTGCATGCAAGAACTATACTCTAAAAAAATGACTACTGATATAACATGCAATTTTCTCGTTGATTTTCGATGCCCTTAAACATTCAATTGTATTTCATGAAAAACATGAATAAAAATATCTATTCTTTTACTTATTCGGTAGATAATTGCGTCTTCTTCCAACTTTATACTCAAAGGAGGGGTATACCTCGGTTGCAACAAAGTTTCTAATTGTGAGATTTTTTAATACCGCGAAATGACCGTTCATAAAAAGCCATGTCTCTGCTTTTACCAATTTGGCTTGATAAGTTAACAATAAGACTCAAATCCACTGCTAAATTTTATGAACCCCATATAGCCTCCTCCTAATACCGTAGAGAAACGTGTGGTTTCCAAAACGCGGAAAATGTACGACTTGTAGTTTGGAAAACCTGAATGCAAGTATAAATAGCGGGTCGGTTTCAAAATTGTTCGGATATTGGAAAAGGTTTTAAAAACCGACTTATACCCTTCCTTCGAGAAAAAAATTTGAAGAATTCGGGATTGTCTACCGAATGAGTAAAATAATGAATATTTATTTTCATGTTTTTCAAAAAATCTAGTTGAATTTCTAAGGGCATTGAAAACCAGTGAGAAAAATTCATGCTACATAAGTAGTCATTTTTTACAGAGTATAGTTCTTACATGCATCCGAAAAGAAGTTCTTTCGGAAAACAGCACCCTGAGGTAACTGAATTATTATAGAATTATGCCGCATATTGATTAGTCTTACAACCCAGCTTATATTTTATGAGCTAGCCCATCTACTGTGGTACCTTAGCTGTCGTCCTTTACTTTGGTCGTTGTCTCCAACGCCGGCTATATATCGCCCTATACGACAACAAGTCTACAATATCCAACTACTCGTATTTTGTCAGCAGGGGTTCTTGATTATCATTTGTGGACTCCCCGCAACCACTATGTGTTCGAGAGCAGAAGGAAAGGAACTTATTTCACCCTACAGTCAGACTAGACCAGTAAACGCCACTCCAACTTAACTTTCTTTATATGCTCTTCCGCGTGTTTTTATTTTACGCTACGACTGCGTCAACACCCTTTTGCCTCCTACTCTTAGGTGGAGGAAGGCAAGGAGTTGCAGTCTTACAAGGACAAATTGGAAAGCCTCGAATCTGAACGTCTTGCCAATCATAAGGCCCTGAGAGAAGCTTCAGATGCAAGCAATGCTCAGGTATGTTCCGAATGTTCCCGTATGTGTGGGTAAAACGTAATTTTTAGTGCTGTTTCAGCTGGGAATAGACTAGACATAGGCAGCAATTTGACTATCAAGAGCACCTTTCAGGGGGTAGACTGTAGATTACATGAATGCAACTGTGGACATTTTTTGAAGTGGCAATTTGTACGGCAATGTCAGTGCAGTCATTGACTAATTTGCACAGCCGGTTGGCGTATCGGCCATAGTCCGAGCGTTAAACACCCATCGCCAATTACGTCAGTCTGTGTTGGGTTTCTAATTCCCTCAGTTATTTGCCTGACGTTGAATGCAGCTGCTTTGTCTGTTCTCCTTCTCCAGCGTTTTCCAGTGGACCGAATTGGGCGTGACTCCTTGTACATGCCTAATTTATTCTTACAGCCGGTGAAGTTGTCTAAAATATTTCAACCAGGCAAGAATAGGGTAATACGGAGACAGTTTTCCGTCGCTTTCAGAAATGCAATGTTAATCTTATTCTGATCTAATTTTCTAAACCGACTAGTTCACACTATGGACGTTTTGATTATTCATGAGCATGATCGTAAAAGGATCCCTTTTTTGTTAACTTTGTCGCCGCTATGTCACTTTTACGCGGACTTTAGATTAAGGGTGCAAGGCTCAATTGGGCGAGTATGTTCCGCACCGTAAATGAATCACTGAACGGCCCTCCCACACTGCTACGCGTAATAACCCCATCTACCATTTGAAATACCTCACACCCAGGCATTTTGCTCGGTTGATGCAAATATTTAAATATTAACGCTTGCTGAAATAACTCAAGTAGTATGGTTATATGACATTACAGCGACGTTGCCTTGAGGCATATTAACTGCTTTCTCTTCCATCACACCCCTTCCCCTTTGCTAACCGCAGGAAGTGGAGCGCAGGACAGTACTGGCGAAGACTCTCAAGACTGAGCGTGCCAGATACAAGGTGAGGTTTTTTTCACTCACCTCTTTTATGCTTTCCGTTTGCGCCTTGAATATTCGCCCGTTTTCAGTTTAAACTTTCCCTGTCTTAGCGACACATTTTCCGGACAGGTGTTACCCTTCCTTCCTCTACCGGTTTTCCCCACCGTTATCTTTTTACGGCCCTCTGTAGGAGTTGTCACGCAACCTACGCCTTCAATTCCTGACACGCCTTCTGCGACTGCCCAACAAGTTGCGTCCTGAATTGGTGGTAAGTCAGACCTACCTTGCTTTATTTGTGACCGCCGGTGTTTGTCCCCTCGATGGTTGTTTTAGGTCTCGATGAGCAGACAAAATACCTCTGACATAAAGTGAGATGATGTTTGAGTGTGGTGCGTGGTGCGTGCCCTTTGGGCAACTAGCAGGCGTACGACTATCGAGATGCTCAGACTACGTCTTGCAGTGGTGCAAGGCCGATTCCGCGCGATCTCTCCCCACCTTCGTAGATCTACCGCACCCTCTGATTATCGCGGTATGGTGTCACAGATCCTGATTTTGAGGTTTGATCAACTGGTTAATGCAGTAGATGTACTAACTCGTGAAATGTGAACCGGAATTCTGACGTTCGTTTTCGAGTAGAAATGATTACTTCAGTAGGGTTTTAATGTTAATCACCGTGCAGCTTAATCCCATGGTAATTCGGTTACTTATGGATGCCAGCTGTCGAACGAACTTCGTTTCGGCCGCCTGTAAAAACTACACTTTGTAAAAGATAACTACTCAAGAAGTATGACTTTTTCTAATTGATTTTTGATACCCTTATAAATTCAAATATATTTCATAGAAGACATTCACAGAAATACTTCCTATTCTACTCATTTGGTAGAAAATTACAAATTGTTTAAATTTTATACTTGAAAGGGAGAGTATAGTTCGGTTTGAAAAAACTTCCGATTCACATAGCTTTAAACCCAACCTACCGGTACACATTCATTCAGGGTTTCCAAACTTCGGGGCGTATATTTCCCCGTATATTTCCTTGAAGAAATAGTATCTTCCGGTTTAAAAAAGTTCTAATTATGAGATTTTTAAGACCGTGAAATGCCCCTTTATAAAATATCGCGTCTTCATTTGCTAATGTTGTTTTTAAAGTTGACAATATGGCTCAAATCCGCGGCCGGAATGAAGTTCGCTCGAAAGTCAGCATCCCGATGTAACTGAATTATCACGGGATTATGCGGTCCGAAACGGTCCGAGTTGTAGTGCTTTGGTCGGCGCGAATTATGAAACCGGCTGTTGTGTTAATGCTGGGGATTGGCTTGGTGAATGATTCCTACCTATTCCTTTAGGGTTATGGCATGCAATTTTCCACCTGACGCAAACCCAACTTCACCCCACACGGAGAACCAAGTGTAGTTGACCTCCCCCGCCTCTAACAGATAGTACTGGCAGTAATGATAAAGAGCAAGGAAGAGTTTGATGACTGTATGTTATTACTTACAAAGACAACGGAGACTGGAATGACCATTTCTGGCTTATTAGCCGTCGTAAGCCAGTCATACCCAACCCCGAAGTGTGGAACACCTGGGGCTCGAACTCGCGACCTGTTAGTTAGAAGTCCACACCTCTAACCACTGGGCCACGAGCCCGTTGCCCCGTCGGTTTCGATCGGGAATATGCAATGATAGGGGGCGCTAACCGATCGTTCTTGCGGAAATCCCTCGTTCCATTGTGCCTTACGGGCTCTCGCTCTAGCCCAACCAGCAGCCGCACAGCGGCTGAGCCACGAGCCCGTTGCCCCGTCGGTTGCGATCGGGAATATACAATGGTAGGGGGTGCCACCGATCGCACTTACGGAACTCACTCGTTCCGTTGTGCCTTACGGGCTTTCTCTCGGGCCCAACCAGCAGCCGCACAGCGGCGCATGAGATACAGTAGGCAGTATGTTATTACCGCCAAAGACAAAGGAGACTGGAATGACCATTTCTCGCTTATTAACCGTTGTCAGGCAGTCATATCCAAATTGGAAAAGTTTAGAGATCCGGGAAGATTATTAGAAGAAGAAAATTGGCTCTCCGGAACAGGTTTATTTAACTGCTGACGTTTCAAAGAGCTGGGTCGGCTCTTCATTGTCAAAGCGTAAACTGCACCTAATCGATCAGAAAGTTAACTTAAAGTGGCAAGCTGTGTTGGCCGGCCTCATGCTGATCGATTTTTCTCTCTCCTCACGCTGCGTCGGCCTCTCAGGAAATGGTTGACGGGCGTTTTTGCCTGTGCGCTTTATGAGTCACCACTCCGTCGAGGGGAGCTGATTGGACTTTAGTCGGGCGGTCGGTCTGGCGGTTCTCGTTCTTCCTCACCGAGTAAGCTCAGCGTCGGGCTATCTCCGTGCTGTCTTCTTAAGTCCCAGGCATTTCATCGAGAGAAATAGACGTTGGGCGCCCAGACAACGGCCAAATGAGCAGCAACCCGAAGTCTGGAGGGCCATTCCTTACGTTAAAGGGGTCTCTGAAGCGGTCTCGCGACTGTTACAACCCACCAGAGTAGGCCTAGCCCATCGACCACAAGCAACAATTCGACGTCGCCTGATGCAACCTAAAAACCCGTTGCCACCCGCTGAAACCTCAGCAGTCATCTACAAAATAAATTGCAATGAGGGCGACTGCAACTATGTGGGCGAAACTGGGCGGAAATTGCAAACTCGCCTACAAGAACACAATTCGGCCACTCGGAGGTTAGACCCTAACTCTCAACTAGCAACACACGTTGGGGAAACGGGGCATACTTTTGACCTCCAGAGGGCTACCATCTTAGGCCGAGGCAACACAAAAACAGAACGGCTAACTCTCGAGGCGTGGTTCTCCGATGCCCACTCTATCAACAGGCATATGGACCTTCCTGCAGCTTACAAAGTCCTACGTCATCACAATCGTAGAGCTTAGGACCAAACAACCACACCGGACTTAAGAAGGCCGCACGGAGATAGCCCGACGCTGAGTTTACTCGGTGAGGAAGAAGAAGAACCGCCAGACCGACCGCCCAACTAAAGTCCAATCAGCTCCCCTCGACGGAGTGGTGACTCATAAAGTGCACAGGCAAAAACGCCCGTCAACCATTTCCTGAGAGGCCGACGCAGCGTGAGGAGAGAGAAAAATCGATCAGCATGAGGCCGGCCAACACAGCTTGCCACTTTAAGTTAACTTTCTGATCGATTAGGTGCAGTTTACGCTTTGACAATGAAGAGCTGACCCAGCTCTTTGAAACGTCAGCAGTTAAATAAACCTGTTCCGGAGAGCCAATTTTCTTCTTCTAATAGTCATATCCAACCCCGAAGTGTGGATTTACCAGATGTCTGCACCCTCCCCCTCCTCTGGTCTTCTTGACTCTGCCTTGACACTGGGAGGCGTGGAAGAGAGGGTGCGGCAGATGCTTTGCAAGTCCACCGTGCCAGCTGCACCTAGCTGTGTAGCACTCGGGGGACATCGTCGGAATCTACGGTCAAACTGTCGTCTAGTACCGCCTATAACTGTTGCTCGTTCTGTTTCCGCACGAGGTTAAAAGCTCAGAATACCGAGCGGATAGCTTGATGCCCGACCAGTTTTTGTTACTCACTTTATTAGTGTACACCTCGATTGTTCACTTTCTGACTGCCTGTTGAACGTCGGATGTCTCCAAGGCCCTGGTCAAACTATGCTAATTACATGAACTATTTAGGAGGGTCCCCGAGTGTCTGCCTTTGCGGCGTCCCTGTCATCCCCATTTCATATCTCCCCTTCCACCTCTTAGCCTTCAAGACGTGATGCAGGCGATGCATTTTCCCTAAAGGATTGCCTTTTCTGATAGAACGAGGACTGCTTTTCATCGACCATGTTATTTCTCTGTGTCGACCTCTATCCGTCAGTTTTTCTTCAGCAATTGCGTTTTTTGCCTGCAAGGATCCCTTAGGCTCGGAATGCCTCCTGGAAGCTCCGGGCGACGTGGACGTCTCATCACTCAAGCGGTTGCATTACAAGGAAATCGCCGATCTACTAGTTAATCAGTAAGACAGTGAAGAAGCTTAATTTCGCTCCTCTTGTGTGTCTCTTATTACATAACCATTCTCATCGTCGCTTCGGCCTTATGATCGATCAGCCGTCAATGTCTCAATCCTCAGATGTCTGTGAAAGTCGGCAATCTCCATGAATGCTTGCATTTACAAAGGATGCGGGTTGTTTGCGGTCGTAATTTCCTGAGTAATGTCAGGTGTTCTTGCATGCGCAATCAGATTGCAAATCATGTCTCCTCAGTGAAGACCTGATCCCCATTTTTTTAAATTTTCCAGTGTTTGTGTGTTGCCACCTGCTCACGCGACCGACTCCCGTGGGCGCTGCCGAAAGTCGGAGACTTCATTGACGGGTCTGTGCGGTAGTTCCCCCTTACTAGCCAGTCTCCAAAGTTACAGTCTTGGAATTGTAGTAAGATTTAAAGTACTAAAAATGCAAAATGATGCTGGTCGCGATTAAACTCGCTGGAGTCAGAATGGTGGTTAGCGTGTCCGCGGATAGAAGCGACGGCGCGGTGTCACCATTGACCAGCAGCTGGAAATGCAGCGTTGCTGGACTTCCGTGATGCTGCCGTGAACCTCTCAGGCCCCACCACGACGAGCTCGAGGTTGGACCGCGTGTTCCATGCCTCAAAGCACTCAGGGTTGCTCTGCAAAAAGTTTAATAGCAGACCCTCCAGAGGATTGAGTAGGCTGACTTATTATTGCGGTCGTGGGGCAAATTATCCGGGATAAACCCTGCTAGGTTCGGTCTGGGATTTGAATTGAATCTGTCAACTCCTGCGAAATAGCCGCATGATAGTTACATTCAGACCACAGGCGGTCAATAGCACGTACAATGCGTGACTGATCTCGTGAAAGGTTGACCAAAATTCTGGAATTCATTTCCGGTTAGGAAGGATTACTTAAGTGGGGTTGTTATACTGATTATCATACAGCATAACGCTATAACATTTCGGACTCGCCAGGATGTCAGCTTTTGAATGCACTCGTTTCTGATCTTCTGCAGAAACCACACTCGGTACAAAAATGACTACTTAAGTAGGATGCATTTTTCCTATTGATTTTCGATGGTCTTATAAATCCAAATATATTTTACAGAAAACGTACACAAAATATGCTTTCTTTTGCTCATTTGGAAGGAAATCACGTTATCTGCATAGTTTATGCTCCAAGAAAGTGTGTATTTTGGTCTTTAAAAAGTTTCCCAATTCCTGAATAATTTTCAATCTGATTTGCCATTGCATCAGCGTTTAGCAATTTCAGTCTACAAGGTGCATGCTTTCCGCGTAAGGAAAATCATATATTCCTCTATGCCTTTAAGAAGATACCTCATAGAGTTCATGAAGTTTTGCAATGGATCCGGACTGTGTTGTACATTTCATGAGGAGCATTAGCAAACGGACATGTGCGGTCTTGAATGCATGGACATCGCACGGTCTTAAAAATCCCATAATTAGAAACTTTTTTAAAACCAAAATGTACACTTTCTTCGGGCATAAAATATGAAGACAGTGTTATTTCCTACCAAATGAGCAAAAGAAAACATATTTTTTGTATGCTCTCTATAAAATATGTTTGAATTTATAAGTTCATCGAGAATCAATAGAAAAAATGCATCCTACTTAAGTAGTCATTTTTTAATGAGTGTTGTTTCTGCAGAAGATCAGAAACGAGTGCATTCAAAAGCCGACATCCTGGCGAGTCGGGAATGTTATAGGATTATGCTGCATGATAACCAGTATAACAACCCTACTTAAGGAATCCTCCCTAACCGGAAATGCATTCCAGAATTTTGGCCAACATTTCACGAGATCGGTCACGCACTGTACGTTTGGACTTTCGTAATGCACTAATTGCCGTGAACCTCTCAGGCCCCACTACGGCGAGCTCGAGGTTTGGCCGCGCGTTCCATGCCTTCCGAGGTTTAACCGTGCACACCGCCGTCACAACTCGAAGACTCCGCCCTACGAAGGCAACTGGACAGCGTTTTTTTATCCGGACGCATTTGAATCATCTCGGTTGATACAGCCGACATAATCACCTCTCCCCCTTATGCGCGCATGCGGGGCGCTACTAAGGTTCTAGATTCGACCCCCGCTAAGTGTAGGTTTGACAGACAACTGCAAAGGAGCTCATTCAAAAGCCTGTATCCTAGCTGTCCGATGGTCAACATCGAAACCCCCCTAAGTAACCCTTTCTAGTCGACAACACATTTTGGAACTTCAGCTAACATCGCATGAGATAGGCCTCCTACCATAGTTTATGTTTCTGAATTGGGCTCCCACAGCCTGCGTGACCTAAAATCGCAACTCGCTACGGCGCAATCACCGCTGAAAATAGGGGAGTGCAAAAGCCGCTGCAGCACGTCAACCGTCAAAATTTCGTCCTGATCGGCGAACATGCATAGTCTGGGGAGGGCCGATGAAAGGGGGGTGAGTGCGTCAACCAAGCCAAGTCATGTCGATGCTTCTCCTTTTTTATGGGTGAATTAGTCATCCGTCGTCTATGCATTCCAATGTAACTGCGGAAAAGGCACCTGCTTCGCGGATACCAAATGACGCTGCAGAGGGGCTGCCGCCCAAACGTTGTCGAGCCAGTGGGCCCAGGTGATGATCACAGTCAAATCCACCGTGTCTGACTGCCACGCAATCAGCTGTCACATGGACCTGCCCAAGGCCTACGCGGCTCTTCGCCATTACCCCGGGGAGAAGTCACACTAGCAGCGTCACGCTTTCTCCCACCAATTGTCATCGTCAAGTACGAGAACAGAAATGACGACCACCGACAGACGAGAGTTGCTGACTCATGTACAGTCGACGTTGACAATCAACGTTACGTTCGCGAAATGGGGGGGGGTGGTGGTCAAATGCTTAAATATGAAGCCAGGCATTAGCGCTTTGCCTGCTTCTATTAGGATTAACCAAACTTAGGTAAAATTACGTCTGACTATACGAATAAAGTTTTCAAAATGTTAGTACCGACATTCCGCTTATATCATGCGCCACTGTGCGGCTGCTGGTTGGGCTCGAGATAGAGAGCCCGCAAGGCACGACGGGACGAGTGGGTTCCGTAAGAACGATCGGTGAGCGCCCTTCTACCAGAGTTTCCAAAGTCATGGTTGCAGCTTCTCACAGAAGCTCGTGCGAATGCTTTGAGGTCTCCTCCAACCAGGTTAGCTGCTCACAGAGCGTGTCATTGCAGACCACTGAATGGCAACCTTACCTGGAGAATTGATAATTTCCTTTCCAGACTGCTGGGTAGCCGAATACTCTCTCCAACCTTCATTTTGTCCTGATACTCTTGTATCTGTTCGAGAGCTCGGACCGCCAACTCCTTGGTCTCAGTTATTCACCAAACTCCATGCGCTCCATCACTCTACCGGATGAAGATAGAGTAGGACACCCGTAATTCAGTTGGTCTTGTCCTAAATTCCTGCAAGCCCCTCTTTTCTCGTGTCTTAACGTTAACCTTAAGTCAAACCTCAACACTAGAGCTAATCTCTCAGCAATTTAGCTCAAGGCCATCTGCATTAAGGGGGGGGGGGGACGGAGTTCTTGTTCGCGCGTTCTAACGAAGGCAGTCGTTTCTGTCCATGAAGATGTCTCCCCTGAATGTTTGGTCGGAAAGTTCGCATATATGATCGGAGAGTGTTCGTTTAGAAAGGCAGCAATTTCCGTTTGCTTTTCGTATGCAGCGATTGCAACACCAACCGCTAATCACTGTCTGAAGCACCTGCCTCCAGTTCACTAAGATATCTTTACTGTCGCCTGGCCGTTTATTGTTTAATGTAACTGCGGAAAAGACACCTGATTCGTGGATACCAAATGACGCAGATATGGCAATCCTTAGCCGCCCAAACGTTGTCGAGCCAGTGGACCCGGGCGATGACTGCAGTGGAATCCAGCGTGTCTGACTGCCACGCAATCAGCTGTCACATGGACCTGCCCAAGGCTTACGCGGCTCTTTGCCACTACTCCAGGGAGGAGTCACGCTAGCAGCGTCACACTCTCCCACTAATTGTCGCCGTCAACTTCGGGAAAAGGAATGACGCCGGCCACCGACAGACAAGATTTGTTGACTCGTACAGTCGTTGTCAGTCAACGTTACGTTCACGGAAGGGGGGTGGCGATCAAATGCTTAAATGTACAGCCAGGCATCAGGGCTTTCCCTGCTTCTATTAAGATTAACCAAACTCAGTTGGAATTACGTCTGATCACACGAATAAAGTTTTTAAAATGTTATTACCGACATTCTGTCTATATCTTGCGCCGCTGTGCGGCTTCTGGTTGGGCTCGATAGAGTCCGTAAGCCTCAGCGGCACGAGTGACTCGAGCTTCTCCTTTTTATGGATGAATTAGTCATCCGTCGTCTGCGCATTCCAATGTAACTGCGGAAAAGGCACCTGCTTCGCGGATACTAAATGAAGCTGCAGAGGGGCTGCATCCAAAGCAGAAATGTCAATCCTTAGCCGCCCAAACGTTGTCGAACCAGTGGACCCGGACGATCACTACAGTCGAATCCAGCGTGTCTGACCGCCACGCAATCAGCTGTCACATTGACCTGCCCAAGGCCTACGCGGCTCTTTGCCTTTACTCTAGGAAGGAGTCACACTAGCAGCGCCACGCTTTCTCACCCAATTTTCGCCGTCAACTACGGGAAAAGGGATAATGCCGACCACCGACAGACGAGAGTTGCTGACTCACGCGCAGTCAACGTTGAGAGTCAACGTTACGTTCACGAAAGTGGGTGGGACGGTCAAATTCTTAAATGTGAAGCCAGGCATCTTTCATGAATGTTTGGTCGGAAAAGTCGTATAGGTGATCGGTGAGCGTTAGCTTAGTAAAGCATCAATTTCCGTTGGCTTTTCGCATGCAACTATTACATCATCAATCGCCAATCACTGTCTACATCACCGGGCTTCACGTTGCAAAGACATCGTTACTGTCATCTGGTAATGTAAGAAATGGTCCTTATTGTCTTGTAGGACCGAAACTGGTTTGCCATCTCTACCAGTGATGCCCAGTGATATCGGGTTCCTCTTAAATGTTCGGAAGGGACATATTTTATTGGCCGAAATCCCCATTCGCCACCCCTGCGATGAAAACGGCTAGATCATTGTATCCAAATTACGTCACCGCACCGCCATCGGGCTAAAGTTAACTTTTTGTCCTTGCGGTTGCGAAAACTGGTTCATGTGATTGTTCACGTCTTCGCGTCTTGTGCGTCCCGTCTCTACAGGACGCACACTACGAAACATTCCTCCGACTGTAACGCCAAACCCGCCCATGATCAAGTTGAGGGCTGATACGCAACACCAACCACTTGTCATTAAGACAGCCAATCAGCTGCCAAGCATATCTTACCATTTCATCAGGCGAATTGTTTTTCGTGTACGGTAGGTGGGCTAACTCATGAAATGCCAACCGAAATTCCGAAATACGTTTTCGTTTCGAATAGGTTAATTAAGTAGAGCTGCGAAGCTACTCATCATGCAGCGTAATTATATAATATTTAAGTTACGTCCGGATGCCGGCTTTAAACGAACTTCCTTCCGGATGTACGCAAAGACTACACTGTAAATATGACCACTTAGGTGGCATGAATTTTTCTCATTGATTTTCGATGCCCCTAAAAGTCCAATTATATTTCATAGAAAACATGAATAAAATATCCATTCATTCTTATGCTCATTTGGTAGACAATTAGGTCTTCTTTCAATATTGTACTTGAAGGAATGGTATAATTCGGTTTTCAAAAACTTTTCCAATTCCCGAATACTTATGAACCCCCTCTTCCGTTACACTTGGATCCAAAGTTTCCAAACTACAAGCCGTATATTTTCTGCATACGGAAAACCACACATTTCTCTACGGTAATAAAGGGGGACCATATAGAGTTTATAAAATTAAGCAGTGGATTTGATCCATATTGGTAACTTTACAAGCCACATTGGTAAATGCAGAGACATGACGATTTATAGACGGTCATCTCACGGTATTAAAAAGTCCCATAATTAGAAACTTTTTTATAACCGAATTATGTCCCTCCTTCGAGTGTAAAGTTGGAAGAAGACGTAATTTGCTACCGAATGAGCAAAAGAATGAATACTTTTGTGCATGTTTTCTATGAAATATAGTTGGACATTTAGGGGCATCGAAAATCAATGAGAACAATTTATGCCACTTAAGTTGCCTATTTTGCAGAGTGTAGGCTTTTCATGCAACCGGAAGTGAGTTCATTCGAAAGCCGACATCCTGTAATAACTGAAATATTATAGAATTATGTTGCAGGCTGACTAGTTTTACAACCCTACTTAATTAATATTTTCGAAACGAAAACGCATTTCGGAATTCTGGTTAACATTTCATGTGTTAGCCCACCTACTGTAGGTACACTCTCTGACATCTCCGGCTTGCGCTCGTTCTCACGCCAAAAACGGTGCCATTAGATCGGTCATCGCATTCTAGCAAGTAATATTGACAACTAACCAAACTTATACAGTCAATACCGACGATTAGAATAGCAGGCCATCTCACAGAACTAGTCCCTAGTTTATTTTTAAAGCGACGATTGTTGTGATGTTAGATAACACAAACTGACAGCCAAGCTTTTACGGCATCGCCACATCGATACAGTGTGAGAATCCCGCAAGTAAGCCTTCACGGCTTTCGCCTCTTGCAAGTGCACTTAGAAACCTCTCCTCTTTAATTTACTTGTCTCCCACTGTAACCCGTAATTCCACATCTGACCTCTCGTCGAACCTGCCAATCAGACCAGTGGGAGGTTGCCAACTGACAGGATACCTCGCAATTCGCCGTCAGTCCAGGGTATGTTTTGTGTGGAGTGGTGGGCTCCGAGCCAGACTACCCCACTCCCGCTCCCTCGGATCCGCCCCCAGTGTCCATTGTCAGTTGTGGACCAGAGGGTGTGACGGTACGGCTAGCTGCCCATGTCCTCTCTCGCCTCCGGCCCTCCTAACTCTGTCTTGGCACCGGGCCAAAGTGTTGGGGGGGGGGGGTGGAGAGAGTGCGGTAGATACTGCGCAAGTCCACTATTGCTTGCAAAGCACCGTCCCTGCTCTAGCCGTGCTGTGGAGCACACGGTGGACGCCGTTGGCGACAAACGTCGAGCTGTCTTTAGGGTAGGGAGGACCGACCTGTCAGGTGAGATGACGCCTGCCCTCCCCCCCCTTCCCGCGATGTTGTGAGCTTTTGCCCCAACTTCCAACCAACTCTCCCAGGTTACTAGTCGTCGTTTTAGCCTTCACGTTACGCCGTCTATACCCCTGTGCATTGAATGTTTCTCTGCGTGTGTTCACCTGTGCACGCGAAGGAAGAACTTTTACAAGCTACCACTTTGTCCACCAGTCAATGCGCCCGAATTTCTCATCCAGAATACCTAATAGCGCTCAGTGCGTCGCAAAAGTCCAGCCTTCTTCGCCTTCTCCCTCCCCCCCCCCCCCCCCCCCCCCCCCCCCCCC
>CACRXP010000360.1:274343-287859 GCA_902702965.1 Spirometra erinaceieuropaei | reverse complement strand
GACGTCTCTTCTTCCCCCCTCTCCCCCTCTCTACTCTCCACTCCTCTCTTTCTCTATCCTCCCCCCTATCTCTATCTCTGGCCACATTACATTCTTCCGCGTCTACCACTCCTTCCGTCCAGGTCATTCAGATGGAAGCAACCGCCGATGATATATTTTCACCCGATGATGGCAGTCGACCGTTGATCAATCCGTTCACCCGACTCTGTCTAGTTGGTTCGGCGAGTCTGGCCTCATTTTCAGGTAACTACAAACCTCTTTGACTACCTATCAGGTTGACGAACTTTGAATATGCTGTCTCTTTGGGTCTCTGGATTTCCTTATGCCCACCTAACTCAAATAGGAATCTTCTTTTGTTCTCTGGTGCTGCATCGAGGGTAAGCTAAAATACGCAAACTGCCAATCTCCTTTGATCTGATTTGGTGGATGTTCGCTCATCAGACAAGCGACCATTATGGCATCCTTGCTATGAGAGATCTAAATCTGGTACATCCAGGGTAGACAGCACGTCCTGCTCGGGGCGCGAGTAGATGGACTGTTCAACTTTGTCCGCCGTTCGACATGGTCCCTCACAAACTTCCTATAATTTTCTGCTAGCTGGTGACATCCAATCTCCGATTATACAATAAGTGGGCTAAGTCATGAAATTTCAACCGAAATTCCGAAATGCGTTTTCGTTTCGAAAAGATTAATTAATTAGGGTTGTACAACTAATTACCAGGCATCATAATTCTGTAATATTTCAGTTACCTCGGGATGCCGGCTTTCTAACGAACTTCCTTTAAGTTGCATGCAAAAACTACACTCTGTAGCATGGAATTGTCTCATTCATTTACGATGTCCTTAAAAAGTCAATTATATTTCATGGAAAATATGACTGAAAATATTTATTATTTTACGCATTATGTAGAAAATTGCCTCTCCTTCTAATCTTATGCCCAAAAGAGGAGTATAATTCGATTTCAATAAAGTTTCTAATTGTGAGATTGTTTAATACCGTGACATAACTGTTCATAAATCGTCATGTCTGTGCATTTACCACTGTGGCTTGTAAAGTTAACAATATGAATCACATCCACTGCTAAATTTTATGAACCCCATATGGTCTTTTCTTTATACCGTAAAGAAACGGTTGGTTTTCCGTACGCGGAAAATATACGGCTTGTAGTTTAGAAACCGTAAATCCAAGTGTAACGGCAGAGTGGGTTCAAAATTATTCGGGAATTGAAGAAGCTTTTAAAACCCGAATTATACACTTCCTTCGAGTATAAAATTGGAAGTAAAAGTATGTATATTTTTATCGATGTTTTCCATGAATTCTAATTGGACTTTTAGGGGCATCTAAAGTGAATGAGAAAATTTCATGCTATTAAGCGGTCATTGTTTGCAGAGTGTAGTTTTTGCATGCAACTTGAAGGAAGTTCGTTCGAAAGCCGGCATCCCGAGGTAACTGAAATATTATAGAATTGTGTTGCAGGCCGACTAGTTTTACAACCCTACTTGGTAACAATCCGGAGATGACATCCAAAATATCCTTTACCTAGAAATAATACCTCAAGCAGTGGACTCAAAAGCCTTCAGGCTATATCAACGGTTTCAGGCCTACTTTCACGCACTACTTGGACTTTCCGCGACGGCCTAACATGGGCTGGCCGAACGAACATCGCAGGAGGTTACATGGACGATGGTCGCTATTACCCAACCTTCCCCATCGTTACACACATACACCTGAATATACGGCATACATTCCCATTATGGCAGTTTATTACCAAACAAAATCACTTTTAAATAGGATAAGTCTGCACAACATGGGACAGGAACAGTTCCCAGGCATCTCTCAAAGACATGGCATTGGGGCCAAACCAAAGACGATACTGTACTTCGTCTATGTTGGCCCACACAGCTCGACCACATACAGGGCCCACCTCGTGGAGTTTCCTTTTCAGTCTTCTCCATTATGCCTCAATGGCATTAGTGTGCCGTCCGGTGGTAGGGTCCTTGAAGTTCTTTGAGCGATTAACAGAGAAATGTAGGTAACCTTCTGAGGGAATACGATTATACGCCTTCCATTCGTCCGTTACCAATATCCTGCCGTTGGCGACCCATTTTGTAATAACAGAACGGAGAGCGGGCCAACTTCGATCATTCACCTGTTCAAATAAGGCTTTCTGACAGCTAGTATCGTACATTCCCACCAGCCATCACCCATAAAACCCCTATTACCACCTGTCCCGTAAGACAGGCTGCTTTGGTTAGGCGGACTTTTTGGGTGCCATCTCCCGATTGTTTCCCCCTACTTAATTAATCGTTTCGAATCGAAAACGCATTTCAGAAATTCAGTCGACATTTCATGAGTTAGCTTACCTACTCCAGATTGCTCGTCTAAAGGAAGTCGATTCATGATGGAGTACGATGTCGTTATGGCCCACCATTTTCCCTCCTCACACGCTACGTGACCAGACAGATGTAGGGAACCCGAGACCCCAACGCTTATTTTTATTCATGTGTGATCTCCGTCGGCTGTGCCCGTGATTAGTGCTCGCGACTGCAAACACAATCATGCCTAGATGATCCACAGCTTCAATCAAACCGATCTTCTACCAGCGTCTCATACTAGTTTTTCTGGAATTGTGTCATCGGGCGTGCGTGTGTTGCGAGAATTTCCATATCAGTAATCAAAAGAAGTGACGAGTATTCGTAGCTTTCGATTAATTCTCGTCGGACCAGTTCAGTTATGTGGGGACGGGGTAGAGGTTAAACATGTCAGCGATAAGAGAAATCGATAAAAGTTTGACTAACGCTGCAACTCTCCCGCGCCCTTCCGCTCTCACCCCGCCCCTGACAGTGACTGCTATTGCCCCCCCCCCTCCCCCACATTCCCACACCCAGCCTGTGTTTTAAGGTGAACTTTTATCGATTTCTCTTATCGCTAACGTGTTTTTCTTCTACCCCGTTCCCATACTAGCCCGACGAGAATTTATCGAAAGCTACGTATGCTCGCCACCTCCTCTTCTAATAAGATTTAAGCAGCCTCAGCCTCTTGACCTCAAAGAAAAACGATCGGGATCATACCATTACCATACCTAATCCGGCTGAAGATTTAGATAATTAATCGTTTGGCTTCTTTAAGTGGTGTTGAATAAACTTCAGCAGTAAAACTTTCTTCTGAACCGCTGTCTACTCCATCTTGACTCCCGTCTGTGGACGATATTCGTAGCCGCGTATACAGTAGGTGTCCAACTCATGAAATGTGAACCGAAAATCCGAAAAGCGTTTTCGTATCGAAAACACTAATTAAGCAAGGTTGAAAAACTAGTTATCGTGCAGCAAAATTCTATAATAATTCAGTTACCTCAGGATGCCGGCTTCCAAACGAACTTCCTTCCGGTTGCATGCAAAAACTACACTCTGTAAAAATGACTGATTAAGTAGTATGCATTTTTCTCATTGATGTTCGATGCCCGTAAATGTCCACTTATATTTCATGGAAAACATGCATGAAAATATTCATTCTTTTACTCATTCGGTATGAAATTACGCCCTCTTCCAATTATATACTCGAGCGAAGGGTATAATTCGGTTTTCATAGACGTTTCTAATTCTCGAATATTTTTGATCCCGCTCTACCGTTCCACTTTGATTCGAGGTTCCCAAACTACAAGCCGTATATTTTCCGCGTACGGAAAACCACACATCTCTACGGTAATAAAGGGGGACCATATAGGCTTCATACAATTTAGGAGGGGATTTGATCCGTATTGTTAACTTTACGAGCTACATTGGTAAATACAGAGACATGAAGATTCATGAACGGCCATTTCACGGTTTTTAAATGTCCCACAATTAGAAACTTTTTTTAAAACTGAATAATGTCCCAATTCAAGCATTAAATTAGAAGAAGACATAATTTTCTACCGAATGGGCCAAAGAATGAATATTTGTATGCATGTTTTCCATAAAATATAAGTGGACTTTTGGGGACATCGAAAATCAATGAGAAAAATGCATGCTACATAAGTAGTCATCCTTTACAGAGTGTAGTTTTTGAATGCAGCTGGAAGTAAGTTCGTTCGAAAGCCGGCATCCTGCAGTGGTTGAATTGTGGTAGAATTCTGTTGCAGGCTGACTAGTTTTACAACCCTACTTAAGTTATTTTTTCGAAACGAAAACGCATTTCGGAATTTCGGTTGACATTTCATGAGTTAGCCCACCTACTGTAGGTCTCATCAGTGCTTCTAGACCGTTCTTTTCCAAAAATAGCCGGGTCTGCGCCAGTTCTTTCCAACTGCGCACGCGTGTTTTGGACGCTTAGGACGGAGGCTCCCACCGCTTCCTCGTCATTCAACGTTGAACTGAGATATCGCACTGTGAACTGGATCCTGGGGCTGTTTATCCCAACGACAATTCAATACACCCTTTAATCTATGGCATCTGGCGGTCGATCATGGGTTTTAGTGCCCTACCACCGTACTACAGACAGCCTTGCGCTACATTCTAAAGTAGTACCTACTTTCGTGTCCCAACCTTAAACCTACGTCCAACCCGGACACCAATACTGAACCCCTACCCGGAGGGGCGGTACCAGTTTGAGGTGCCGAAAATTCTGGCTAGTAGTTAATTCATTCCTCCGTTGGAACCCGGGGTCAGACGCCTTATTGTAGCCCGCCTGACAACGCCCTTCAGTGGGAGACGCGAAACGTTCCTGCCCCTCCCTCCCCCCTTCATTTAAGACTGGTTTCTATGGCTTTAGCGGCCAATACATGCGCGTCCTGCGTAGGCAGACTGTAAAACTTTGTGAGCCTCTGCGTCCACGCCCATCTCCCATCATCTTTGCCGTCGTCTTTACCACTGGTGGGTGTGTGTGGGCAGAGGGAGAGTCAGATGGTGGCCACGTAGAGGTCTGTGCCAGTCACGCGAAAGTCATCACTGGACCCTTTGAAACAGCGGTGGTTCTCGACAGTCGTATTACCGGCTGGTCCATACGACTAAAGTACAGTAGGTGTGTGCTAGCTCATAAAACATTAACCGAAATTCTGAAATGCGTTTTCGTTTGGAAAAGATTGCTTAGGTAGGGTTTTAAAATTAATAATCTTGCAGCATAGTTCCATGGTACCTCAGTTACCTCGAAATGCCGGCTTTTGAACGAAGTTCTTTCCGGCTGCATGCAAAAGCTACACTCTGTAAAAAATATTTACTTCATTAGCGTACGTTTTTCTCATTGATTTTCGACGTCCTAAAAAAGTCAATTATAGTTCATGGAAAACATGCATAAAATGTTTATTCTTTTACTCATTGGGTAGAAACCTACGCCTTCTTCCAATTTTATATGCGAAAGAAGTGTATAATCCGATTTTAAAAGACTTTTCCGTTTTCCGCATTATTATAAACCCAACCTGCAGTTACACTTTCATTCAGGGTTTCCAAACTACAAGCCGCATATTTTTCACGTACAGAAAACCATACATTTCTCTACAGTATTAAGAGGACATCATATGAGGTTCATAACATTTAGCAGTGGATTTGGGTCATATTTTTAACTTTATAAGACCCATTTGTAAAGGCAGAGGCATGGAATTTCATGAACGGCCATTTCACTGCGTTAAAATATCTCACAATAAAAAACATTTTTAAAATCGAATTATACCCTTCCTTCGGACATAAAATTAACAGAAGACACAATTTCCTACGGAATGAGTAAAATAATAAATATTTCCATGCATGTTTTCCATGAAATATGATTGAATTTTTAAGGGCACCGAATATCAATGAGAAAAATGCATGCTATTTAAGTAGTCATTTTTTACAGAGTGTAGCTTTTGCACACAGCCGGAAAGAAACCCATTCGAAAGCGGGCATTTCGAGGTAACTGAAGTACCATAGAATTATGTTGCACGATGATTACTCTTACAGCCCTACTTAAGTAATCTTTTCGGGTCGAAAACGTATTTTAGTATTGCTGGTGACATTTCCTGAGTTAGCCCACCTACTGTAATTTGTGTGCCTATTGAAGAGGAGGTCTTGTCTCCTCGCACGTTAAAAGCGCTTCGACAGGTTTTGGCGGAAGCCATGCTTACTCCTGGGCGCGCAGAGCACTGCAAGGATCCGTTTTCGCCCAAAATGACCGATAAAATGTGCCGAGACAGGCCTTTTGCATGATTCATTAGAGAAGCAGACATATCGGACGGACTGGTATCGTTAAGCTCGTCTGGGAAAACGCGCGAGTCATCAGTGGGGCGCTGCCATTGAAATCTCACTTGGCGTCTTATCCCCCCTCCCCCACTACCTGGGCCACAATACGCGAACACTGTGATTCTGCAACGCACACTTACTGTCGTTTTTCTGTATTTTAGGTTCTCTGCTTGGTTGTCGTTTGGAAAAACCGTTGAATCAACCACTTCGTTTTCTTGCGCTTGGCAATGTTTACCGATCAGTAAAGGGTATGCTATGTGGAATGTCTTTGGCCAATTAGTAGATTGTATTTTTTTGCTTTGTGATTGGCTCTCACTGCAGCTCTTCTCTGTTCTGCTGAAACTCCTGACTGTGTTCCTGCTCGTTTTTGAACTTGTGGATTTCATCTTCCCGTCCACGTGTCACGGCCGGAGTGATGTCTTGTCCGGTCCGCGTAGATGACATCTCTCCTCGATCGGAGGTCAGCGGCAGCCGAGCTGGAGATCTTGATCTGGTCTCTTACAACGACTATCGAAGTTCCCAGAGACATCGCCGTGTCTTTACAGACGTTCTCGGTATCCACTGTACTCCCTCTTGGTCTCTGGGGCAAAAACGTGTCGCGGGAGGCGAGTTCGGGCATAGGGGCTAACAAGACGAACTAACCCGTCTACGCGTGCTACACACGATCTAACCCTTACAGCATATACCGGACCCCCACAGGGGACGTCCTTGATCCGACATCAGTGAGAGCACCATAAGGGCCACTGCAGCCCGTCTTTCCGTTTTAAGAGAACGAAATTACCCAACCACTTGGAAGCCTAACAAGTCAGGACTTCTCATGCGTCAAAGTAGATTCGGGCGTGTCAGATTTATTGCAGTCAGAATCGCGCTAAAAGTGTCATCTTGGCCTTTCTCGCTTGGCAATGTTTACCGATCAGTAAAGGGTATGCTATATGGAATGTCTTTGACCAATTCGTAGACTGTATTTTTTTCTTAGTGATTGGCTCTCAGCAGGTTACTGCAGCTCTTCTGTCCTGGAGAGTTTAACCTGCTCTCTTCTCTTACAACGAATATCGAAGCTCCCAAAGACATCTCGGTGTCTTTACAGATAGGCGCGTTATCCACTGTACTCCCTCCTCCCTAACCCTCTTGATCTCGGAGGCAAAAACGTGTCGCGGCAGGCGAGTCTGGGCACAGGGTCTGACAGGACAAAACAACGCGTCTACGCGCACCACACACGATCTGGCCTTCACAGCATATACCGGACCCTCACGGAGGACGTCCTGGATCCGACATCAGTGAGAGTACCATAGAGGTCACATTAAGAGCGAGCCACTGCAGCCCGTCTTTCCGTTTTAAGAGAACGAAATTACCCATCCACTTGGCAGCCTATCAGGTCAGGTCTTCTGATGAGTCAAGGTAGATTCGGGCGTGTCAGATTTATCACAGTCAGAATCGCGCTAAAAGTGTCATCGTGGCCTTTCTCGCTCCCCCCCCCCTCTCACACACACCGGTCAACTGTCTGAGCCTCTTAGCCATCCGGTCCTAGGATTGGGCGCAGTGGCTGCCAAGGCGTGAAGACCCACGTCCAGGCTCTGTAGCAGTACATGTGTGGCGGTTAGAGGCGTGGACTTCTAACTAACAGGTCGCCAGTTCGATCCTTGGGTGTTCCACACTTCGGCGTTGAGTATGACTGACTGACGACGGCTAATAAGGCATAAATGGCCATTCCAGTCTCCCTTGTCTTTGTCGGTAATGACATACTGCCTATATATCATGCGCCGCTGTGCGGTTGTTGGTTGGGCTCGAGAGAGAGAGCCCGTAAGGCACAACAGAACGAGTGAGTTCCGTAAGAACGATCGGTGAGGACCCCCCACCATAGTACATGTGTGCTCGCGCAGACTCTGCGCAACCTGATTAACGCGTGCCGTGAGCCCGTCCGGTCTCGTTATGGTTGCTCGCATTTTCAACACAGCATTCACTTGAAGAAGGAGACACGATCGCCGGGACAAGAGCTTTATTAGCCTGACGTTTCGGATTCCTACTCGAATCCATCATCAGAGACAAAAAAGCAGAAACGGGTGGTTGCTGCACAAGGGGCTGCGGTATTTATAGGATGCAGTAGCCACGCGGCAGCGGTGCGCAGAAATGACGCCAGCTCTCAAGTTGCGGCTCATTCGACGAGATCCGGCCACACATTCGAATTCGATGAGGCCGAAATTCTCGCAAGATGTGACGACCGCGTGAGCCGGGAGCTACTGGAATCATGGTTTACTGGCCCCCAGCCCATCAACAAGTGCAACGATCTTCCCACTCCATACTGCGTGCTAAAATTTCGCCTAGACGGAGTAACAAGCCATGCGGTGGGGCGCAGAAGTGAGCACTTTTCCCAAAACCGGGGTCGGTGCGTCAGATGGTCGAGCAATCATCACGCCAACATCCAACGCACGTGAAGAAATTGCAGCAATTACCGACTCTAATGTCGGCCATCAAGCAGTGATCACACCACGTGCGACGATCTCGAATGAAGGGGGGAGCCGTGAGTGTTCATAAGTATGCGGTAGCATGGCTACTGCATCCTATAAATACCGCAGCCCCTTGTGCAGCAACCACCCGTTTCTGCTCTATTGTCTCTGATGATGGATTCGAGTAGGAATCCGAAACGTCAGGCTAATAAAGCTCTTGTCCCGGCGATCGTGTCTCCTTCTTCAAGACTACTTCCTGGGACTCGTCTCTTCGCTTCTATTGGCACAGCATTCACTGTCTGCCTGTCAACAAGGAGGTTGGCTGTGAACTTGGCTATGAAGGTGCACACCTCCAGACCATTAGAGTTCAACATTCTCTTTGCAGTCACACGGAACTGGAACTCGTCGTCGTTGTCGTGCGATGTATCGTTTACCCCTGGAATGGTAGCCAGGGGCCCCTGATTTTTTAGCCATATCCAATCTCTTTTAAGCCTACCAACTTTACTTGTGTGTTTGGTTGGCGACCGCGAGTATGCCCATCTGCTCTAGACCGCCTCCCGCATCGCTGTCTGTCAACTCAAAGCGCCCCATTTCATGGATTGTCCGCCTCCACCCCCGCACTCAAGTGCATCTATGTGGGCGCGAAATTCTGCAACTATTTCTTTTTTTTTCAGGTGACAAAGGTGCAGCGACGCCATCCGAAGGCACACCGCCTTTCCAACAAGCAAAACAGGTGATACACCCTTTCCCTTCCGTTTTTTGCAGTTTTTTTCCATTTTTGACCCATTTTAAAAACAAACTGCTCCGTGCCTTAGATCTCCTTCTTCGAACTCAACCACCACGAGGACTCCTCAGCCGCAACATTTAATCAGTTGACACACGCAATCGGCGCGTTTTGGAGTTCGGCACAGCCCTGTTGGCCAATTCGGTGGGTTTATTTACCTCATCACCTTACTATTATTTTTTTCGGAATCATGCATTTCACGTGCGGTGGGAGAACAAAACCCTCCTGTCTGACCTGCTGCTTTTTGTGGAGGCATGCGGGGGCGTGGGAGATTGCCGGTTGACGGGATAATTCGGTTCCAGTAAGAGTATTTTGGGGTAACTTTAGGACTAGGAGTCAGGCTGCAATGCCTCCTCCTCCTCTTCCTCCTCCTCCTCCTCCTCCTGCTCCTCCTCCTCCTCCTCCTCCTCCTCCTCCTCCTCCTCCTCATCATCATCATCATCATCATCATCATCATCCTCCTCCTTAATGCACCTTTATGGAATTGTCTCTGATGCGAAGTTCGAGACACTCCCTTTTCAGTATAACGGGGGCCGGGTTGCGTGTCGCACGCGTAGACGGGTTGCTCAGTTTTCTCGGCCGCTGGTCTCACGCACAGCCCTGGTCGTCATGCTGTTGTCTTTTCACTGGGGCATGGTTGTTGGGGGATTGGAGGATGTGGTAGACGCTGCGAAAGTTCACTTTTATAAAATGATTTACGGTAAAGATCGGATGAAGAACCCTAAACACACACACGACCAGCCAAAGGTGCCTCTCTTACGGGAAAGGTGGTAATAGGGGTTTTATGGGCGGGGCCTATGTATTTATAGAGGAATGGCAGAATAAGTACAGATAATTGTTAAATTCGGCTTTCGGACGGGAGGGTTTTAATGCATTGACATATAGTAACCGAAATAAAGCAGGACAATTAAAAAATAAACAATTAGGATAATATGTGGTTACGTAGCCCCACCTGATAAAAATAATACTGTTGGGGTTTGGGTTCGAGGTCAGGGTTAGGGCAACTATTTCTTAACCACTCGAAGTACAACCACGCATTACCAATAGCTTTTCTTTTGCATACAACTACTTGACCTCGTCGCTTATACGTTCCCCGTTCCCACCTATAAAATAACCTATTACCACCGGTCTCGTATTATAGGTGGCTGGAGTTTGTTCACTTCAGGTGGGGCTACATAACCACATCTGTCTACAAGGATCGCTTATCAACTCTCTGAGCTGAGGTCCTTGTAGATAATCCACCTGACTGTCTACAACGACTGCTTCTCAACTCTCTGAGCTGAGGCCATTGTAGATAATGCACCAGGCCGTATACAACATTCATGAACAATGAAACACCATACCGAAGTAATCTTGTCAACAGAAAACCCATTTAAATAGGTATAATAGGTATTTTTTGTATGTCACAGATGCTTGACGTCCTATCCCGATCCTTACCTGCTTTACGCTCAGGTTGGCACTGCTTCAACCACTCCGTAAACACTTGGTGGAAGTCGTCGACCTCTTGCTGCACATTGGAGTTATGGACCCCACTGTTGGCATCGTCGGTAATGACTGCCGTGGTGTAGCGTAGGGTCTGAAAACCTCGGTCGAACCCCCTGTCGTCCGCGCCCCATGTCGTGCCAACTACTTACCCACTGAGCTACCGCATTTCTGGCGTCACCGGTGATAGCGGAGGTGGCGCTGATGGGTGACAGGGTGTCGGGACTTCATTTACCGGTCGTCACCGTCACCGCGCGGCAGTTTTGCTATTAGTGGTGGCGTACGGCACATCAGTAGTTTGCTTGCCGATCTTGGTGGTCGTGGAGGCAGGGGTGGTTTCTGAGATGATAATGCATCGGATCTGGAGATTCCCAAAACTATCAATCCGTGCGCAGAGTTTTTGCTGACATAGTGGACATGATGGAAGTGTCTTACTGTTGGAATTATTGGTTCGCGAGATTTAAAACTTACGAGCCGCTCTTTTGGTATTTAACTTTTTTCAGTGTCCACCCCTGTTCACCAGGTCGATCGACCATGGAAGATTTCCTAATAAACACTGCGTTGCGTGCCTTACCCCCTTAAATAATCCAGTTAAGACTGTCGTCTTTGAGTTTTGATATATACAGTGCGTGACCGATCTCATGAAATGTCGGCCGAAATTCTGAAATGCACTCTCGTTTAGGAGGGATTACCTAGGTGGGGCTGTAATATTGATTAGCATTCGACATAATCCTATAGTATTTCGGACTCGCCAGGATGTCGGCTATTGAATGCACTTCTTTTCGACCTCCTGCAGAAAACACAGTCAGGAAAACATTACTACTTAAGTAGCACGTCTTTTTCACAGTGATCTTCGATAGTCTTATAAATTCAAATATATTTTATAAAAAAAAATGTGGATACGAATATGCTTTCTTTTACTCGTTTGGTAGAAAGTTACATTTTATACCCTAAGAAAGAGAATATTTAGGTTTTGAAGGAGTTTTCATATTCCCGAATAATTTTGAGCCCGATCGGCCGGTACATTAGTACCTAGAGATTTCAGTCTGCAATGTGCATACTTTCCACGTAATAAAGCATCTATTTCTCTATGCTTTTAAGAAGATACTTTGCAATGCATGCGGACATGTTTGTACATCTCATGAGGAGCGTTGGGAAACGGACATGTGCGATGCCGTATTTACGGACATTGCACATTCTTAAAAATCCCATAATTAAAAACTTTTAAAACCGAAAGCTAACCTTTCTTCTGGTATAAAATACAGAGAAAATATGACTTTCTACCAAACGAGTAAAAGAAAGCATATTCTTATGCACGTTTTCTATAAAATATATTTGAATTTGTAAGACTATCGAAAATCACTGTGAATCAGACATGCAACTTAAGTAGTCATTTTTTCTGAGTGCGGTCTCTGCAGGAGGTCACCATCTATACAAAGTTTTAAGAAGAATCTGGACATATTTTTGTTCCGAAATGGCCAAGAGCGATAAGAAGTCGAGCTCACCCCCTGTAGCTCCTTCTCATTTTGTCCCACCATTATGGACGTGTTCGAACTATTTCAGCCCAGAACATCTATCTGTACACCACACATTTTTTACGTTGCAAATAGGTTACTCAAAGGCTTACGCCTATTTCCCTTAATAAACTGAACTGAACTGAACTGAAGTGCATTCAGTAGCCGACATCCTGGCGAGTCCGAAATAGTATAGGATTATGTCACATGCTAATCAATATTACAACCCCATCTAGGTAATTTTTCCTAATCGAAGTCGCATTTCAGAATTTCGGACAATATTTCATGAGATTGGTCACGCACGGTAAGGTTGGTGGACATCCGTCTTCGCCATGTCTCGTTACAGTCCTCGTTTAACTATGTTGCAAGTAGTATCACCTTTGGACGAGTAGTAAATTCTGTCAGGTCACTTCAGGTCTGACAGTTTCGTTGCCTAGCCTTCTGCAGTATTTATTACCCTTAACAACGTCCCCAGAGAAATTAAGCCTGCCTGACAGCATCTCGGAAGAACCTATTTCGGGTGCACTCTTAAGAAGACGCAGTACTAAGACCCCGTTCCTCTGTATGCGAGCGAGCTCCTGAATTGAGGTTTCTGCACTTTACGGATAGTTTTTCAACAATTGTATTCTAAATGGAAACGTCTTCCCAGAAAACTAAGTCTTCGCATGTACCAGGTTCATAATCATAAGCCATTTCTTTCCCATTTCACCTAGTATATGCCGTAATTATAATGTAATCCAGACATCTATATTTTGGTGGCTTGCCTTACGATTTCTTGTAAAAATATCCTTTGCTGTTAAGCTTAATTGGCTTCCCGTGCCTTTAAAGGGGAATTAGAGGCGTTTTACACTAGTTCACGCGTGTCGTGACTGAAAGTGATTTTATTATCGATCTGTCCTGTCGGGTAGGTTGTGTATGCTATCTTCTTTTTTCTGTGGTTTCGTCACACGAAGTGTTTATTCTGCCTCCAATGTCGTAAGAAAAACAATCTCGGCCATCGGAAACTCCGACGGAAAGTTATTTAACTGTCGCTACTGCAACGATGCGAAGTGCGTTTCTCAAACTCTCCCCCTTCTCCATCCCCCCCCCCCATCCTCCTCCTC
>CACRXP010000360.1:202805-250067 GCA_902702965.1 Spirometra erinaceieuropaei | reverse complement strand
CTGTCAAATGCAGTCTAATTGCGAAAATTGTTGTAAGGGCAAACTGCATCGCCTGTCATTTCGAACAATTAACTGATGAAATTAAGGAACACAGAGTATGTAATGACATTTTAAAGACGTTAGGAAAGGCAGCAGACGCCACTGTCGCCAGGGGTTACACTGCAACTGCAGTTCAAACAATGGTATGCAAGTGATTGCATCAAATTTTCTTGTTCCAATCCCTCAAATTCCGGCTTCTCCGCACATCAGCTTATGGAAACCTACGTTACTGCAAAGTGTTTGCTCGTGAACCAGTCAAAACTAAACATTAACATGGAGACAACACTCTGAATCACACAGTAAGACCTCGAACAGTTTCTTGAAAGCTATATTCAATGCTGCACAAACTGCTAATGAATGTCTATCAGGAAAAGTATCCAAAAGACTTCTGAGGTCTATTATGCTTGTGTTGTTTTGCCTAATCCCGCAGAAACACGCTCTTGTACGCCTTCAGTATAGGCGCATTCATTTAAAACGAATGCTAGGTTTTGCTCAAAGTATTTGTCATTCTTTACCAAAGCAATATGGCTTTACATACTTCTTGCTCCTTTTCACTTAACCGTTGGTTGTTAGTTATTGATTATGTTCTTTGTACCACGAATTGGTGCCAGTTCACGACTAAATGAAAATATTTCGTCAGCGTACGCGCACTCCCTGAGTTATGCCAAGTGATATACGCCGTTAGAATGCTCTACGCATAAATTACGCATAATAAAACCCAAACGCCAGTAAATATAGTTATCCATTTTCGTTAGTTTCACTAGAATATCCTGGGCCCAGATAGCATAAAAGCCGCCCCCTGCACTTCTACCATCTTCTTTGTCTGACTATAAAAACTACTCATCTGACACGGCATTCTCACAGTATTTGACGATGACCTTATGTACGAGAGAGAGGACTCAGCCCAGTGATGCGTATTCATCTTTGCAACAAGAACCTAAGACTCGCGTACTCGCTTCCCTTCGGATAGGTTAAGGACTATTGAACAATATTTAATAGATTTTGTTACCCGGCGTTTGTAGGTGTTTCGTTGAAACGCCATTCTGAATTACGCAGTTATGTACTGAGTATTTGAACCTACCGCATATCACCCAAGCTGTTAAAGAATATTTATCCCTTAAATTACTCAAAAGCACTTTTGGATACTACCATAATCATGTTGCGTTAATCTCTTAGTCGATTGTAGCGACGGACTCTGTGTACTCTTCCAAATTAAGATTACTTATCTTAACCGAATATTCTGTCTTAACCTGCAACAAATGTTATTTTCAATTAACACTTCCTTTCTCTTTTTACCCACCTGTATGTATTTGTTAATGATTTTTGACTCTGTTCGATGAATTTTTAGGTTTAAACTCGTTAGAGATATTTTGAAAATAACTCGTGAAAGCTGTTACTCCGTGTTTGATATCAGTATGCATTACACATATTCATATACCACAACCAAAAATCCAGGAAATACACCAATTCATTTTCGTTAGTTTTCACCAGAATATCCTGGGCCTACTCAAACATCCATCAGGTGCCGAGGAAAAATAAGC
Organism: Spirometra erinaceieuropaei; assembly: GCA_902702965.1. Lineage (NCBI taxonomy): Eukaryota > Metazoa > Platyhelminthes > Cestoda > Diphyllobothriidea > Diphyllobothriidae > Spirometra > Spirometra erinaceieuropaei. Next base: position 248,487 of record CACRXP010000360.1, on the reverse strand, counting down.
CAATAAAACTAAAGAGCACAAAGTATGCAACGACATTTCAAGGACGAAAATAAACACAACAGACGTCACCGACGCCAGATGTCACACTGTAATTTTAGTTTAAGGAATTGCACGCATTTGGTTATGTCTACTAATCATGCTCCGAATCCTTTGTGACTGTCCGGTCTCACCAAACGTCACCTCATGAAAACGCACAGTACTGTGGCGTCCTTACTCGTCAAATGAGGCAGATGAATCTTCAGCTCTGTCAGTTGCACATCAGACGAGCGAAAATAAAGAAGTCCCATTAAAACAGCACTCCGCAACACACATTAGGGCATCGAACAGTTTCCTGGAAGCTATACCGAATGCTCCTCAAACTGCTAGCGGATATCCATCACGAAAATTGTCGAAAAGACTTTTGAGGGCCTGGTGCGTACACGGTGTTATTTCCTTAGTTGCTTACAAGAACAGGCTGTAGGTGCCTTTTCAAATTAAATTCACTTGTTAAACGAGTATTTGAACTACTCTCACAGTCAGTGGAATTTTAAACTTAAATACCTCCTTTCTTTTCTCATTCACCCTTGTTTTTCCCCATTACTGATTTTGTGTCTTGTTCGGCGATTTTATAAAAATGTCAAATTAGTTAAGGATATGTCAACAATATTTCCTGAATCGTGTTACCCTGTGTTTGTCTTTGTTTTTTTTTGAAGTGCTATTCCAAACCACACAGTCAAGCACCAAGCATTTGGACCTACAGCATATTAACACAAACTGTAAGAGGATACTTATACCGAAAATTACCCAAAAACGCTTTTGACGACTATTATACTTATGTTTTATTGGTTTCTTGATTGCTTACGAGGACAGGCTTTCTGTGCTGCTTTAAATTAATTTTGCTAATTTTCAGCGAATATTCCTTTTGAACTACGACAAATAATATTTTCAATTAACGTGATATGAAGTTAAATAGTTGCCTTCTCTGTCCACTCACCCGCATGTCTTTATTATTGATTTTTCACTCTGTTTGACGAATTTTTAACCTCGGATTGATCGGAAATATTCCGACAGTAATTCGTGAGTGATGTTACCCCGCGTTTGCTGCCAGTATGCATTAGCCATAGCCATATATCAAAACCCAAATTCTATTAAATACATTCACCCATTTTCGATAATCTCCATTAGAATATCCTTGGCCCACTCAAACTCCCATCAGCTGCCGAGGAACCTCGCTGTTCAACTGCTTGCCATCGCCTCATAATCGTCCGTCTTCGCTGCAGGCGCCGGCTGACTTGCTGGCCATACGAACTTACCGGCCGCATTGGCTGACTGCAGCTTGAACGCACACAAAAGCCCAGACTATCACAGTTGTCCATATCGCTGGTGCAGAATGATGCCGGACTGGATCTCAAGACTACTGACCTCGGTGCTGAAAACCATTCAGACGTGTTTTCTGTCTCCTAGACAACAAAATTCACCTTTTGTGTCTCCAAATTTCTCCTTCTGGTCGGGTTTGACCTTATATTTTGTGATAGATATGGTACGCACACACGTTAACCAAAACAACTGCCATGGGATTCGCGCAAAACTGCATGGGAATTTACGTATGATGAAGCAAACGCTTGACTCGCTCTCTCTCTCTCCCTTTTCCCATTTCAAGATGGTACAACATTGTCTCTGCGGCCAAAATTTGGCACAGCCGGAGTGTCTGTTAATATCAGGCAGCCCGTCTATGCGTGCCACGTACAATCCCGGGTCTCAAATAGAATATATCGGACGTTAATTACATTAGATGCTGTAATTCATAAAATGTTGACTGAAATTCTGAAATAAGTTTTTGACTCGAAAAAAATACCTAAACAGGATTGTAATATTAATCACCGCGCAGCACATTGCCATGATAATTCAGTCGCTCCAGGATGCGGACGTTTTTATGAATTTCTTTCTCGCCGCCTGCAAACCATACGTCCTGTTGAAGTGATTACTTATATGGCATGAATTTATCTTATTGGTTTTTGATATCCTTATAAATTCAAAGATATTTGAAAGTCAGCATGCTAAAAAATCTCCTTCTTTTACTCTTGTGGTAGCGATTTACGTCTTTCTTAAATTTTGTACTTGAAAGAAGGTTAAACTTGATTTTCAAAAGGTTTCTTTCTGTGAGATTTTAAAAATATCGTGAACACATCATAACACATCGTGTGTCTGCATTGACTAATGTTTCTTGTAAAGTTTGTGTTATGGCTTAAATAGAATGCTAAATTTTTGAGATCCATATGCTCTGCATTTAGTACCGTATAGAAATATGGGATTTCCATTTCATGGAAAATGAACAACTTGTAGTCTTCGAAACTCTGATTGCAAGTGTAAAGACAAGTTGGGTTCAATATTATTCGGGAATTGGAAAGGTTTTTTAAAACCAAATCCTACCCTTTCTCCAATTATAAAAGTGGAAGAAAACATACGTTTCTACCAAATGAGTAAAAGCATGAATACTCTTGTGCATGTTAACTAGAAAAATATACTTGAATATATCAGGACATCGAAAATCAATTAGAAAAAGTAATACTATATGAGTAGTCATTTTGTACAGATTGCAGTTTTGAGAAAGGAGACACGATCGCCGGGACAAGAGCTTTATTAGCCTGACGTTTCGGATTCCTACTCGAATCCATCATCAGAGACAAAAGAGCAGAAACGGGTGGTTGTTGCACAAGGGGCTGCGGTATTTATAGGATGCGGCAGCCATGCTACCGCATACCTATGAACTTTCACGGCTCCCCCCTTCATCCGGGATTGTCGCAATTGGTATGATCATTGCTTGATGCCCGACATTGGAGTCGATAATTGCTTCAATTTCATCACGTGCGTTGAATGTTGGCATGATGATTGCTCGACCTTCTGACGCATCGACCCCGGTGTTGGGAAGAGTGTTCACCTCTGCGCTCCCCGCATGGCTTTTTACCCCGCCTAGACGAAGTCTCAGCACGCTGTATTGAATGGGAAGATCGTTGCACTTGTTGATGGACTGGGGGCCAGTAAACCATGATTCCAGTAGCTCCCGGCTCACTCGGTCGTCACCTCTTGCGAGAATTTCGGCCTCATCGAATTTGAATGTGCGGCCGGATCTCGTCGAATGAGCTGCAACTTGAGAGCTGGCGTCATTTCTGCGCACCGCTGCCGCGTGTTCGGCCATTTTCGTTCGGAGCTGTCTTCCGGTTTCTCCGACGTAGTTGCTTTGTCCGCAACTGCACCAGATCCGATAAACGACTCCAGACGTTTCTAACCGTGGCAGTGGGTCTTTCGGTTTCATGATCAGGCGCCTGATGGTTACCTCCGGTCTGTGTGCCACTCCAAACCCAAGTGGTGCGAGAAGGTGGCCGACAGCTTCCGAAACGTTCTTGACATACGGAAGTGCCCGCCAAGACTTTGTGTCCGTGCGGTTAGGCCTTTCGTCCCTTTTGCGTATGCACAGGTCGACGAAGTTGCGCGGGTAGCCATTGGCTTTGAAGACCCGTTGGAGTTATTGTAGTTCAGCAATTTTGTCTTCCGGCCCACTGCAGTGCGTTTCGACACGCCGATAGATTGCATTTGTCGCAGGCGGCAGAGAAGAAGTTCTTTCAAAAAGCCGGTATCCTGAGGTAAGCGAATTAGTGTGGAATTATGCTGTATAATGATTAATACTTTGACCCTGCTTAAGTAAATTTCCTCAATCGAAGACGTATTTCAGAATTTCGGTCAACACTTGATGAGTTAGCACATCTTCTGTACATGGTACACCCATAAATGTCGGACGTTCGGAAGTTCACGCTCGTATACCTACCGTTCCAACTCGCAGCTGAGAGGCATTCGCCCAAAAAATGGGCAGAAAATTATGAAAAGCCAGTCCACTGTATAAACATACTACTGATATACTGACGTCGAAGAGCCTGCGTTACCAAGTTCTCCTGAATACCGAATTGGACAGAAACGTCACAAATCGTTTTCGAGGACTGCCACCTGCGTTTCTCTAAACAGTCAACTGTCATTGAATAAAATGGACTGACTGTGTGACATTCCCTGACAAATCTGTCATTCACTGCTTAGATCTAATAGTGCTCAGTCTGATTAGTTCCAACGCGGAAAGCCAGACCCGAAATCCATAAAATTTAAATTCGAAGCCAATACAAAAGAAAGTGTGGTGAACGAACCCATCGTCCAGGCAGCTACGCGAACAAAAACTGAGCTGATGAAATAAATTTTCAAAAGGCGAACGCTAACCCAGCCGGCTAACGCAACCGACGACGAAGACTCACCTCCTCACTGACGACGAGTAGTCACGCTGATGATGCATCTCAGCAGAAATAGAAGTAATAAAGTAATTAAAAATGGACAATAATATTATAGCGCTGTAGACTGACAAAGAAAACACAACCGCCCCGATAAAACGCGCCAACTACAATGGGAAGACACAAAATCTCCATCTGAGGAGAATGAATTGCTCACCGGATCGGGGGACTTTTCTGGCTGACGTTTCGAAGAGCTGGGGCTGCTCTCCATTGTCAAAGCGTCAAGTGAAAAAATCGATCAACATTTTTGAATAGACTGCCGCATTAGTTGGCCCTGGGCTGATCGATTTTTTTTCCTTCTCTGCCTCGGCCTACTGGCCGTCGCCTGTGAATGTTGGTGGCCTCCTGTAATACGTGTCGTCACCTCAATTGGGGTTGGTTGCGTTTGCCTTCCCCTTTTGGGTGAAGTGGTCGACAGGCCGTGTTTGCTCGGCATTCGTAGGCTCCGTGTGATTGTCTTGTCTTCGTCACGGTGTATGAAGTGACGTAGGACTTTATAGGCCGAAGGAAGGTCTAGCTGCCTGTTGATGGAGTTGGCATCTGAGTACCAAGCCTCAGGAGTGAGACGCTCAGTCAAAAGTCCCACAAACCTACACTTTCCCAACAGGTCAAATCGATGGCTGGCAAGCTAGCAGGTCTCCCAGACCGACCCACACACAGCAATGGGGTCTGCTCGACGAAGTACTGCAAACAAACCCAGCAATGGCCAGGGTCTATGGATTACTCAAAGTACAAAAGCCCAAAATTCTCCATTGGCGAGTCAATGCCGTGAAAGCCAGTCAAAAGAGACGACCCGAAAACCAAACTTTCTGCGAGAGGCCTAGAGGACTTAAAGGCCTCCTAATTCTTTCATGAAATTCAGAAAAAACTGTCCGATCTGACGAAGTTGTGGAATTATTTAGCACGGTCTTAGTTCTCTCATCTGGCCTTGGCGCGCGGTGTCTCGCGTAAACGGCCCAAAGAGAAGTACAATGGAAGAAGCGAGGAAATTAAAGGAACACCATTGGATTCAATTATCCACGGCCAAGTGGTAGCTAATAAGAACCAGCATTTTGGCGTCGTAATGGGAAAGTTTTTTGAGCCTGTGTAGCGGCCTCTTGTCCGCCATTCATGTCAAAGGAGATGACGAGACGGTCGTGCGCGCATGAGGTGCTATCTCACGAAATGCTTACCAAAATTCTGAAGTATGTTTGTGACTCGAGAAGGTTAGTTAACTAAGGATGTAATATTAACTACCGTGAGGCATAATTCGAAGATATTTCAGCCAGACTAAAATTTCGGCATTTAAATTAGCTTTTTCGACCGTCTACAGAATGCCTACTCCATTAGTAGTGATTGTTTATTTAGTGTGAACTTCGTTCCTCATTTTTCTATACCCTTATCAATTTAATTTTAGTTTATAGAAAACATGCTCAGAAATAAACTGTATCGTACCCATTTGGCAGAAAATTGTGGTCTCTCTAGATTATGTACTTAAATAGAGAGTTTATTTTGGTATTATAGGAAATTTCTAATTATAAAATTCTTAAGACTATGAAATGTCCATTCATACGAAAGATACTTTCTTATCAGGTAAAAGACTCAAAGAAAAAGTGTTTTTTTCTACTAAAAGAGTATAAGAGAGGGTATTCTGCCAGTGTAAGACATCTAAAATCAGCTTGAGACGAAAACTATCAAGTTAAAAGACTTAAAGTATCCATTAAACAGAATAAAATCTTGTTAGAAATGCTCAGTGGGTGGCGTAGATCACCGAATCGGTTAAACTCCAATACGAATCACCAGAGATAGGAAATTCAGGTTATATGCACGAACCAAGCCACTTAATCAAAAAACCAAAAGACCTCATGCCAAATGAAAACGAAAACAAAGTACTGTAAATAACGCTTCAGTACTTAGAATTGACATTCACAGTAGGTGAACGAACTCAGGAAAAATCAACCGAAATTCCGAAATGCGTTTTTATTTCGAAAAGATTCATTAAGTGGGATTATAAAATTGATCACTATGCAGCATAATCATATAATAATTCATTCACACCAAAATGCCGACCATTGAACAAACTTATTTTCGGCTGCATGCAAAAAATATGCTCTGTAAAAAATGACTACTTAAGTGGCATGTACTTCCGCCTTGGTTTTCAATGCCCTTATACATTCAATTATATTTCATGGAAGCATGCATGAAATTATTCATCCTTTTGCTCATTCGGTAGACAAGTACGTCTTCTTCAAATTTTATGCAAAAGGCAGGGTATAATTTGGCTTTACAAAAGTTTCTTATTGTGAGATTTTTCTAATAGCGTGGAATGGCCGTTCATAAAACGTCCCGTCTGTGCATTCGCAAGTAGAGTGCCCTAGAACCATTTCAGATGAGTGTTCGGTCCTATCGTCGCCTGTTCTCGTATTTAAATTTGACTGACAAATTAGGACATTCTCAGAAAAAGACAGGAATTGGAGGAACGTTTTGAATATATTATAAACTGGATACAAACAAAAGACATGAGTTAATTTTTTCAGTCCGAGGAAATATGATGGCCTTCATCATTTTGGAAGTGAATCTTTCCATTTAATAATAATAAGTAAAAAGGCAGTAAGTGGGGAATGGAAGCAGATAGTTGAAATGAGCATGACCCTTTCTTTTAAACTGCCTCCTGGAATTCGCCTTCACGCCTTGTTTGAAGTTATTCAGGCTCCTGTTTAACTTCGATATTTCAGTGGAGTCCTCTACCACCGAAAGTAGATACACTGGAAGCCATTTTTATATTCCTTTCAGCTAAGCCAATTGTTGAATTATCCTTGAAATGTATGATTGATATGGCCACTGTTTGTCCATTACGATAGTCGGATCAAAAACTACTCAATTAGCAGACGGTGATAGCGAGGAGTATATCATGGAAGGGAAGAGATGTGAGTGAGATGACTGAAGATTAATCACAGCACTGGATGCATTAGTCTTGAGGTCCATTTTACGAGCATAGGCATGCTTTTGATAAATCCGCGTCGAGCCACGACATTTATATGGAAACGGGGTACATACAGTAGGTGGGATAACTCACGAAATGTCAACCGAAATTCCGAAATGCGTTTTCGATTCGAAAAGATTAATTAAGTAGGATTGTAAGAGTGGTCAGCCTTCGACATAATTCTATAATATTCGGTTACCTCAGAATGCCGATTTTCGAATGAACATCATTTCGACCGCATGCAAAAACTGCACTCTGTAGAAAATGACTACTTATGTGGCATGAATTTTTCTCATTGATGTCCGATGTCCTCAACTATATGTGCGTGAGTTCCGTTGGACACAAGTATGTTTATTTCTATACTTTAATGAGGTCGATAAATATGTGTAGGCGGATAAAGTTCCACATGTCAACGATAGTTCATAATTTCGTTGGATATTATCGGGAGGGCGTTAGATGAGTTCTTCAGCAGATTACTTCTAGGGACCACCCGCAATTTTTACGCGAACGACTGAGTCGAGAACTATCAAATAGGAATGCGCATTCGCGTACTGCCTAAACTTACGAATTAAGATTAGACAACGCACTTAAAACACGTACTGACATCGTAAAAATCCCCTTCACTAAGTAACCGTTTGCTTAGTTATAAACCGTCAATTGGGTTCAAAAGAGATACTTTCGGTTTAAATAATAAGTATTTTGACAAACGACCCTCGAAACTGCGGGCTTTAAGTTCGGATGAACGTTCGGCTTTGCCTAAGTGCCGAATCCTGCGGTTCGGGAAAATGTCCTTACCAGAATACGGGCGCACCAGTTAGCGCCCTCTTTAAATGAAGGCAAATTCACGAGGGCTTTTAAAGGAGGAAGACGAAGTTTTAAATTATGCATCTCACCAAACTCCTCTCAGCTTCAAACAATGTCGCGGGACATCGGTGAAGCAGGCATGCATACTTTTGACAGTCCCGGTGTTGAGAGTACGGTTGCCTGCGGGAAAAACTACAACCGCGAGCTCACTACGAGGGAAAAGCTATCAAGAAGTCTCCTTAGGTTAAACGTCTCGGTAGTCGGGAACAGCGTAAACGGTCTTCGAGTACGGTCTACTGAGAATGCTGACATTTCAGGGACGACTTGAAAATCACTGTCGCCAGAAGGCAAACATTTTTTATCAAGAAAACTGTATCCCGAACTCTTTGTATTTGCCAAGTCTACTGCAATTTATGCGTCATCGACGATTCTCCCGCAAAGAGAACCAAATAAATTTAGCTTTGTCATTGTTTTTCACGTACTTGGCAATGCAGAGATGAGCGACTTTATCTCCTAGGTTTAGCCACTACTTTGAAAACTTTAGTAGGCTTCGGGCAGTTGACTGAAGTCAAACCAAATGATGAACTACCTGTTCATATTGACCCAACTGTGAAAAACTTGGCGCCTCGGTGGGATTCGAACCCACGTAATAAGGGGACGGCTTTAGTACAGCCAACGCTCTAGCCACTTGAGTTACGAGGCCCCGCCGGACGACGCGAGTTTAATCACATTTGGGTCAGGTTACCCGCCCAACCTACTGCTACGTCTGGAATCCACCAAATCTGATACGGTAAGTTGACTGCCCAAGCAGGATTTCCTGAGTAATTCACCTAGAATCCACCAGATGACTACCAGGCTCACGTAATTCATAGATATTTTGGCAGCTTTTGAATAAACTCGCGTCGTACAGCGGGGCCTTGTAGCTCAAGTAGTTAGAGCGTTGGCTGCGCTAAAGCCTTCCCCTTAATGCGTGGGTTCGAATTCCATCGAGGCGCCACGTTTTTCACAACTGGGTCAGTCTGAATTATTCAAAATCTTCCAAAACATCGACGAACTACCTTTCGCATGATATCTGTCCTGAAGACTAGTTAGAAGGGTTCTTTTAATCGGACTAGCGTTGCTGTCAAGGAGAAGAGAGACGATTTTGGGCACAGGCCAGTCATACTCGACCCCGAGGTATGCAACCCTGAGTCTCGAACACGCGAGCTGTTGGTTAGAATTCCAAAGCGCTGACCATTGAGCCTGTCGGTTGCGATCGGGTATATTGAAAATGGTAGAGGACACCCATCGATTGTCTATGTTATGTTACCCAGCGCAGCTGATGGTGCATCTCGAGAAGGAGGGAGCCCAAAGACACAACGGGACCAGTGAGTTACGTAACGCGTTGGAATCTCTTAAACATCGTCGCGATAATTTAATGTTGATTCACTTTTGTTGCATATGTACACACTTCGTGTTTCCTAAAACCAACTTACCTGCTATGATATAGATTTTCGCCCACAGTAGGTGAGCTAGCTCATGAAATGTCAACCGGAATTCCGAAATGCTTTTTCGTTCCGAAAAGGTTACTTTAGCAGTGTCTTAAATCTAATTATCATGCATCATGAGTCTATAATAATTCAGTTACCACGGGATGCCGTCTTTTGAAGGAACTTCTTTCCGGCCGCATGCGATGAATATGCCCTGTAAAAAAGGACTGTTTATTTAACATGCATTTTCGCAGTGATTTCCCGACGCCTGGCGTACAGTGAGAATCACTCCCATCCCTAAAAAGCCTGCTAACTTTGGTCCTAAATCTTTTCGCCCAATTGCCTGCTCCTCTGCAATACTAAAGCTTGCTGAAATAGTTGCCCTAGATATCATAAAGCCTTTTTCTTCCAGTTTTTCCGACCCCTTACAATTTGCAGACAAAGCTAAACGGAGTACTTTAGATGCTGTCGCTCTTGTGGTCCACTCTGCTTTAAAAGCATTAGACAAGGGTTGCCGCGAGTATGCGTGCGCTTTTCTTGATTACTCCTCCGCCTTCAATACCGTCCCGCGCCCTCTTCTCCTTTCCAAAACCTCCGCATGTGGCTCTCCAGGCTGGGTCGTCTCTTGGCTGAGCGATTATTTTACCTTCCGCACCCAATTTGTTCAATCTGGCAAGCGGAAATCTTCGACCCTTCCCAACGACTGCGGTGTTCTTCAAGGTTCCATTCTATCCCCTCACCTTTTCTCCCTCCACACTGATGATCTCAGGTCCCCTAATGACTGTCTTCCGGTCAAGTATGCTGGCGATGTGGTTGTTGGACACCCTCTCCAAAGTCAGACATACCTTCGGTCTCTAAAAGATGGCCTAAATCATGTCCTGGCGTGGTCGGAGAAAAATGGTCTCCTAATTAACAACCAAAAATCCGTTCAGTGTATTTTTCGACTGCGGCCCTCTCCTAACCCTGATTCCTCTGACATTCTTCCTAATGAGGTATCCTCTTTCAAGTATCTCGGCGTTACTTTGTCCTCAAATCTTTCTTTTTCCCTCCATATTGAGTCCCTATTTATTAAAGTTCGTAAACGTCTTTACTACATTCGTCTTTTGCGTTCCTACCACACACCTCAACCCTTAGTCTGGCGATTCATTGATGCCTGCATTCTTCCTCTTATCCTATACTGTTCTCCTGTCGTTTTTCCTGCTTTGTTAAAAAAGGATCTTTTAATTTTGAAACGAATCCTCCGCATGCTCTCTTCTGCTGCTGGCGTTTCTTATATTTTTGTAGTTGACACAATCTTACAACGACACTTCAATGCGGTCAAGCAATTTGCTGGTCGAATTCTAGATGACGTTGCCCATCCCCTACATTCCGATCTTATGTCTGCCAAGTCTTCCCGCCCGATGCGCCGCAACTTTCATCTTATACCCTGTCTCACATCGGCTTATCGAGCCTCTGTATTGCCATTCCTAGCGCGCCATCTTACGTGCGAAGAGACAGAAATACAGAAGCTCAGACTTGAACTATCCCCATACTAATCGTTTCTTTGACTGTTGAATAATCTCTTAACTTATTTACTGCCCACAGTGAATGGAGCCAATTTTTTGCTGAAAATTTTGAACTTACTATTTCAACATAAAGCACATCTCTCTCTCTGTCATGTCCTTAAAAAGTTAATTATATAACATAGAAAACATGCATAAAAATATTCATTCTTTTTGCTTATTCTTTAGAAACATAGGTCTTACTCCAATTTTATGTTCGCAGAAAGGGTATAATTCGGTTTTGAAAAACATTTCCAATTCCCGAGTAGGTCTGAACCCGACCTGCCTTTAGGCTTGCATTCAGGGTAACCAAACTACAAGCTGAATATTTTTCGCGTACCGAAAATTATATATTTCCCTACAGTATTAAGAGGAGACCATATGGTGTTCGCAAAATTCAGCAGTGAATATGAACCATATCGTTAACTTTACAAGCCACATTGGTGAATTCGGAGGTAGGACGTGTTATGTACGGCCATTTCACGGTATTAAAAAATCTCAAAATTAGAAACTCCTTCAAAACTGAATTATCTCTCTCATTTGGGTATGAATTCGGAAGAAATCGTAATTTTCTACCGAATTAGAGAAATGATGAATATCTTTATGCATGTTTTCCATGTAAAATAACTGCATTTTTAAGGGAATTGAAAATCAAGGCAAAAATGCATGCCACTTATGCAGGTATCCTTTACAGAGCACTTTTAACCGCAGCCGGAAAGAAGTTTGTTCAAAGGCCGGCATATTGGTGTAACTGAATTATTCTGTAATGATGCTGCACATTTATAAATTTTATAACCGTACTTAATGATTTTTTTCGAAACGAAAACCCATTTCAGAATTCCGGTTGACATTTCATGAGTTAACCCACCTACTGTGTATGTCAGTTCTAAGTAATGAAGCCTTATTTGCAGTACTTCTTTTTGCATTTTCAGTTGGCATGAGGTGTTTAGGTTTTTAACTAAGTGTCTTGGTTCGTGCATATAACCCGGCTTTCCAAATGCTGGTGATTCGTCTTGCATCTTAACTGATTCCGCGATTTATGCAACCCATTGTGCATTTCTCCCAATATTGTATTCTGTTTGACGGATACCTTAAATCTTTTAAATTGATAATTCTCGTCTTGAGCTGTGCCAGGTTTCTAAGCCAGCGTTCTCTCACTGCACCATTCTATAGTGTCGATCTGCCAATAAAAAAACATTAATGCTTTCAACTCCAACAAAGTGGTATGACAAGTGAGGAAGCGTTATGTTGAATAACTTACAAATTTATTTTCATCCAATTTTCGCGATTTTTTTCCTTGTCCGTGATTACTTTTCCAAAGCAAAATTCTGCTAGGATACCTGTTGGGGGCCGATTATCTGCTGATTCGTGACTTTATAGTTCAAATCAAGAAAATGCTTGATCGCGTTTACTGAGGTTGCTGCAAAAAGAGAGGTCTGCTAATGATTCTTTTTTCTGCGAATTAAAATTAAACAGCGTTTGTAAAACGCCTACTGTTATCGCCGACATCAGGCTTCATGCTTACACTGAATAACCGTTTACGAAATTACAAGTCGCCAAATGAAGACGTCTGTTACTCATGGAACGTCCCCTCTTTGTCGGAATGAACAGCGGGCCAATACCAGTATATACAGTAGGTGCGCTATCTCATGCAATGTTAATCGAACTTCTGCCGTGTGTACAGCAAAATCTTAAGCTATTTCAAACCTATCAGGTTGCCTTATTAAAATGAGCTTATTCTTCGTTGTCTGTCTGGAAAACATGATTACCTAAGTAGTATGAATTTTCGTCTCCGTATTTTTGGTGCTCTCATGAACTCAAATATATTTCATAGAAAAAATGCATATAAATATTCGCTTTTTCTATCATATGGCAGCAAATTACGATCTCTACAAATTTTACACTTAAAGGAGCAGTACCGTTTGGTTTTAAAAAATGTTTTCAATTTCTCTGTAATTTTGAACCCAACCTACCTTTGATTTTGCCTTTAGTGTCTCCAAACTGTAAACTGCATACGTCTCAAGTATGCGACGTCAATAAAAAATTATTTGAGGTATACAAAACTTAACAGTAGATTTAAATCATATAGACGACTTTAAGAGCAACATCAATTAATATGCGGATAAGGTGTTTTGTAAACGGGCATTTTCTGATATTAAAAATTCCACGATAGAAAATAGTTTTAAACCCGGACGATACTCCTTCTTCAAACATAAACTTCAAAGAAGACAACATTTGCCCGTAAAATAGTATACAACAAATACCTGCATGCGTGTCATCCGAAAAATTTATTTGAATTCATAAAGGCATCCAAAGTCGATGGGATGATGTATACTACATATAAGTAGCCGTTTTTACGAAGTGCAATTTCTACAGAATGCCGGAAAGGAGCTTGTTGAAAATCCAGCATCCTGACAAGACTGAAATATTTTGATTCGTCTGCACGGCAATTGATACTAAAACGCGACTTAAGTAAACTTTTCGAGTTGAAAACACACTTCAGAATTTCGGTTTATTTGGCATGAGATAGCACATCCCCTACATGTGCGGCAGACGGTTTGGGAAGAAGATTGGTATTTAAAGTACAAATCTTACTAAACCACTTCCAATTACCTAGCCCAGTGCTTTTGTCCCTACTCGTCTTGAAAGCATGGGTATCTGCGGAAAAAAGTACGACCGCAAGCTCACTACGTGGGAAAAAACTATCAAGAAGCTTCTTTAGGTAAAAACTTTCGGTAATCACAAACTACATAAATGACTTCTGCGTAAAATCTCCTGACGACGTTGACATTTCAAGGACAACTTAAGACTCAGTGGACACCACCGGCGCCAGGAGTCACGTTTATTTCGCCGAGAAAAATACTAGGAGTATAGCGGAGCAGAGCACATTCATCTGAAGAAATATGGAACATCATGCGTGGGAAAGATCTACAAATAATGTCAATTTAAAGTTTTTGATAATCACTGGCTGTATAAGCCATTACTTGGGGAAATCTGCTGAGGAAACAGAGATTCACAACATATTCTCGGATTGGTCAAAGACGCCCAAAGACGGCCGAATTTACCGTTGCTAGCATATGCACATGTATTTCAAGGGCGAAAAGAATACTCCGTGCACCAAATATGATCTGTGCCTCATTTCATTTGCCAGGCGCATTGCAGTTTATCAGTGCCGATATAGTTTTTTACTAAAACGTTTGCTCATTCGCTGGAGTCCTCTTCTCGTCTTTATGTCGAGCGATAGATGATGCAGCGTTCATTCACATAAGTCTGTCTTTTAGGATAACAGACTGCACTAGATGCTCGGCACTTTACTGACCGCATTAACAAATACCGTACATATTCGTGCAGGATGTTTGTCCGAAGACTATCTAACAGATTTCTTGAAAACGTTCCTGTGCTTAAGCTGCTTCTTCACCAAGCTAATCTTATATATAAAAGCAACAAGATTCCCATGTCCAAAGTTTCAGTTTTTTCTCGTTTCACTCTTTTCTACGTCCATTACTATTTACAGTCAGTGAGGCACAAGCGTTAGCATTTGTTGGGTTCTTAAATGAACTAAGGTGCCCCAGTTTCCTGATTAGGTTGTATGGCTGGTGCCTAAAGGGCGCTTACCGAGCAATTAAGGTGTTTTCTTGAATTTGAACTTATTTAACGAGTTGGACCACCTCCGGTGTATTTCACTCTATGTCCCATTCTATGAGATAAATACTTCAGACCTACGTTATTTAAAATCTGTTTTTTTTTAATTATAACAAGTTCACATACTGTTGTACTCAAAATTCTCGTTTTCATTATATGTACCTTTCTAAAGGTCGGAATTACGTGTGGACGTTTTATGCTGTAGTGCAAATGCATTTAAGCAAAAGAGACCATCGAAATTAATTGATAAAATGGATTTTATTTGTTTTCAACGTTTGCCTTTATCTGGTTTTGATTTTTATAAATGAATTTCTTGTTAAGGGTCTTTTTCGAAAACGCCCCCTGCTGGTCTGCTCTGCTTTGCCCGGGAATCGACCCTTTTAGGAGTGGAATTAAACACAGGGGAATATTCCCCTGGAATGAGGGCACACATCTGTCGACAAATAAATATTTCATATTTGCTAATAAAGAGAAAACTATTAACTAGCAATATCGGATTTCTTGCAGCTGGGCCGCATCCAAATATTCTTTTTCGAAAAACGTCGTTGAAACAAATGGCTTCTTTCCATGGTTTAAGAAACCGCGTGCTTTAAGTGGCTTTAAAACGTCTCTCCGAAGAAAATGCTTTAGCCGACGGCCTAACTAGCACAAGTTTTCGTGAAAGACCTTCGTGATTACAGACACGGAGAGTAGAGTTTTAGGTGACTCGCTCGTCATCATAATTCCTGGTTACTTCTTGTGAATACCAACCCACGCCCTGTCCCCGCCGCCCCACAGCGAAGACGTTTTTCCAAAACCCAGAAGTCATTTAAACTGCCCATTACTTAAAAGGGAGGGCATTTAGACATTCTACTCCCAGTGTCAAGGGGCTCGTCTGAGGAGTTATGGTATGGACTTAACTTGGGCGTCAGAGTATTTCCTCCTTCCTATTGGTTGGCTGTTCTCACCTGTCCGAATCTCGAACTGGGAAACTCATGCCACACCACCACCACCACCATTCTTTCACTAGCCCTCCACACGCCTCCTGCCCGCTTAACTGCGCCTCCGCAATCGCCGTTTAAGACGTCAGGCATCATCCTCCTACTCACCGTTGTCCCCACGCGGCTGGGGGGTGGGCGAATTTTGACGCGTGCTGGCTCACGCCAACACAGTGGGCTAGGTAGTTTGCATCTGACCTAGTGTGACTTGTTCTGCGTGACATTCACCAACCGAAGACCCGCTGTCCTCCGATTGGTGCACACACACATACACACCTCTGGAGGAGTGCCAAACGGACCGGCAGCCTTGCAAACTCATCCCCACACGGGCGCGCGGGCACACACGCATGCCCTCAAAGCCACAAAAACCGACAACGGACGACCCACTGTGACAGGAGAAGACGCTGAACAACACATGCGAATGACACTTAAACATTCCCCAAAACAAACACGTAGCTAGAGCCCGGCCCCCACAAACACACGCACAGAAGATGAGAGGTGACACAAACGTCCGCAAATCCCAGATGGCTGGCAGTGGTGGCGGTGGTGTTGCAATCGGAACAGTCAACAGCTTTGGCTGTGGCAAGCAAGGACGAAATAAATCTCAGTCCTCGGCGGGCGTCTTTCATCGCCACAACTTCCACAAGATGGGACTGGGACGTGCTCACTCGACGCATGAGCAGGAGAGCGGCTGGAGACGTAATGGCAGTCGACGTCTGTCATTCTCATCGCGGGATGTGCCAAACTTTGGTGAGGGTGTTGATCAGAAGGTTCTTCCACTGCCCATGAAACCGGCTCCGTCGAACTGGATGGACCGCACGTCCGACAACCAGACACTCATGGAGTCCCGAATCACTGGGAAGGAGTCTAATCTGAAAGGTGGTCTTTTCAGTGGAAGCCGCAGCAAGGAAATAAATCATACCTACCCCCTCGCCCGCATCTTCCTGGATGCTGTTGAACGTGGAGATAAGTCCACGGTGATACGTTGTCTCAGATGTCCACAGCCGGTGAACGTGAATTGCACCAATATGCTCGGACGTACGGCCATACAGATTGCGGTGGATAATGAGAATTTCGAGATAGTTGAGTTGTTGCTGCAAGAACCCAACATCCGCATCGGCGACGCCTTGCTCTATGCCATCCAAGAGGGCGTCTATCGTATTGTGGAGATGTTGATCGATCATCATTCAATAACTAAGGAAGTACTCGGCACCTCCTGGTCCAAACGCGTTAGTCGCTCTGAGGAGAGTCATGACTTCTCAGCAGACATCTCACCCGTCATCCTAGCCTCCATTTGTAACCAGTTTGAAATTCTTCAACTGCTTCTGTCTCGAGGTGCTCGTATTGAGCGGCCACATCGTTCGAACTGCAGCTGCAATGACTGTGTCATGATGAACAGAGAGGATTCCCTAAAGTATTCCCTATGGCGTATGAACACTTACAGGGCGCTCGCAAGTCCTGCGTGGATATCCCTCACCTCGCCTGATCCCGTTCTGGCGGCCTTTAAGCTCTCCTGGGAACTGTCTAACCTGGCTTCCAAAGAGAATGAATTCAAGGAGGTCTTCATCCAACTTTCAGAACAATGCAAAAAGTACGCATGCGACCTATTGGACCAATGCCGCAGCACAGAGGAGGTGTTGGCCGTTTTGAGCAAGTCCTCGGACTCCTCCGACGAGGACGAGGCGCAGGAGACCGAGGAGGAAACCGAATCGACGAAACGAGACCCGGAGGTTGATGTCGATGGCAACACCGAACTGAGACACTTGGGGATGGCGATGGTGAGACGATGTCAACGGCGACTGCATGGTGAGGAACATGTGTTCTCTCGACCGCACTCCTCCACATCCCATCGCGTCGCCTCCGGACATGACATGCACAGAATAGAAGTCTTGCCGGACGATCTGCTCCATCATCCAGCTCTTGGTAGAAGTAATGAAAGTCAGTACACGATTGTGGAGGACTTGGATGGAGCCGACGTGGGGATCCAGGTCAGCCCGCATAACGAAGGCGCGTACTTCGGCCAACAGCATGGCTCAATGCTGAGCCCTCCGGATAGGTCTAGATTTGCTTGTTCAGAAGAAGGGCGCATCAATTCGAGAAAAAATGACTCTCATTTATATGACAAAGAGGAGGAATATGATGTTGATGAGGATGGTGATGCCAAAGAATGTCAACGTGATGTGAACGGTAGACTCGCGGACAGAGCAGAGGACGAGAAAGAGGCAGAGGAGGAGGAGGAGGAGAAGGAATCACAGCTGTATAGCCTGGATCGGCTAAAACTGGCTATCAAATATGAACAAAAGCGCGTAAGTAGCATCATCGTCTTCTCTCAGACCATCCAAAGTTATTCTTGCTCCAACCTTTCCGTAATCATTTTATTGACATTGAAATACTTCATGCTAGCTGTGTTTTAGTCAGCAGAGGTCGTCGTACAGCGACATAATAGATTGATTGTTGACAGAATGCTGCAAAAATGCCTTTCCGTCGACCTCATTTCTCCAGCACGTTTTACCGAAAGTGTTCTCAAATCCGACATTGGAGGTGTCTTGCCTTAAAATCGCGCATTCTTTCTCCTCTTACTCCTACCGCCAGGGTTATTTTAATGCGTTCCCAAGAATCCTCTCAGAATTTATGGTTCATCTGCTGAATATTCGACTGATCATTTCATTTTAAGCGCATTATATAATCTAGAAACGCAGCACCACAGCTTGTATGCTAACGCTAATAGAGTTAAGTGCTTGGAATCTGCGAATTATCTTTGCTATGAAGACGATCAATCTGAAGAATATATGCAGTCAGAAAAGCTAGCTGACGAGCTAGCTTCAGATACCAACGTCTCTGAATTTGTACGCAATCGTCTGCATGGACAGGTGCAATTGTCTTGTCAAAAGGAGAACTATGGTCTGCTGGGGGATCAAAATCCTTATCGGTATTTTTGGCGACAGATATTCCAGGTAGCTGATTTGTTCCTAGAGGAACTAGGCCATTGACGATCTGATTTTGGTTAAATACTGGATTATAGCCTGGGCGTGTCGCGACTTCTGGACTGTTGGACATTAGTTGAGTAAGGTAATTTGAAAAATCATTGTCTGGCATGCTGTCATGAAGTGTAGACTTGTCAGCAAAGTATCGTCTGTTGATGAGATTGAAAGCATTTACTGATTTAAAACAATGCATATGGAATCCTTTATTTTTGGAAAATGATCAGTATGTCACTTAGAGCGCATTTTTAGACCAGCAAGATAGGGATCCTGTCTCCGTGAAAGATGACTTCCGCCTGAGACTGTCCCGGGTAAGGGGATAGGTAGATGTTGATAAATGGGTTGATCCGCATTCAATAAACTCGCCTTCGACCCACTTCAAGAAGGCGTAAGATCACTACGAGAACTTTGTAGGCGACAAATGGAAATTGGACCGCACACGGTCAAACTATAAAAGGAAAAATCAGAAAACTTTGAAGGACCAATTGCTGACAAGGCGACTACTTGCATGAGCTGAAGATCCTCAGTTCCATGGAAAATCTACATCATTTGTATTCCATTCAGTGTTTTATACTGATCCCGACAGTCTACTCAAGTGTGTTTACTAGTAAATGTCTATGGGCTAGTGTGCTTCAAGCGTCGCAACTAAAACATACACGAGAATTTGAAAAGGCACGTGCATGGATAAATCTGCTGGTGTCAATTTAGAATAAATTTCATATATAAGTCTCAGTTGGCTTTGCATTTATTGACAGCAAAATATTTCACAAACTACGAGAGAGCAAATTACTTAAGGCCAAGAAGAATATAAACAGAAATGTACAAAGCCGAGTTTAACATCGCATCAGTTCTAGTACAGATTACATAATGTAAAGCTCATATCCCGACTAATTTCCTGCTTTGTACTTATGACCGCATAGCCAAAAAAACCATATGTGCCAGGAAAATGAATTTCACAGGTCAACTGTTACACGCATTTTGCTATTTTCGGTCGACCGTGATTGGATGCACCAATCGCGAATAAGGGCAGATACTTAGTCGGATTTACTATGATAGATTGGAATAAGGACCGTTAAACCAGGTTTGTGGACTTTGATGGAAATTCAAAAACTGGCATTTGACAAAGTTTATGCATGCCGTTTCGTAAACCGGTGTACGCTGGGGGGAGGTCAATGGGTCGGCCGCCGACTCACTCATTGATTAGCCCACGTTCTACCCCTGTAATTGTTTAAGCTGCAAACGATAAAACCCGGCCTAGAGGCTGCAATAGCGGCTTACGATGGCCGGCTGCTGCCTCAAACGTATACGCGCTCGTGATTTTCGTATTGCTTTGACTGGACTAGCGAACGCACAGTTGCTGCTTTATGACACTTAAGTACCCACCCAGGTTAATCTGGTTTTTGGCACTCATGGCACACTTACACATGAGCCGTTCTTTAGTACATAACACTGCGTTTATTCGCCTAGGAAATGTTTCTACTAGGGCAAGTCATATTTTGCGTTATTTTTTGTTTCTGATTTCTGGAGATTGGTCATGCTGTCATGGCACTATAAAGACTCTAGAGCAACTATTTCACACAAATTTCAATGCCGAAAAATCGTCTGGCGCTGCTATCTGGCTCAGAAAAACTTACGGTAACTTGTATTTGACCCACTTGTTAAAAAATTGACGACTTCGGCGGGATTCGAACCCACATCAGCAAGAGGAAGGCTTGAGTACAGTCAACACTCTAGTCGCTTGAGTCACAATGGTCATCTGGGAACTGTTAGTTTAATTATGTTTACGTCAAGTTACCCGTCCAGCCAACTGCAATACACAGAGTTCACCAAATGCGATATAGTAAGCTGACTGTCCAAGCTAGATTTTCGAAGGGCTCTTAGTCCCCGAATCCACTAGTTCAGGCGAAATTGAACTTTAATCACAGTTAACGATCGTATCATCCAGGGTACACTGTTGGCATGTCTCAATCAAACACTCTCCCCTACTGTTCTCACTGGTGCTGACAGATGAACGGACAGAATTTTGACAGGTGGATGCGTGATGGTTTTCGCAATTATTTAAAGTTTAAACTCTGTGTGCACGTTCTGAACCTGCTAAACGCGGTTCTTCCAACAAAACGCACTCCACCTCACTTTACCAGACGAAATCCTATGATGACGTTGATTCTTTCCAATCGTCTGACTTAGTTTCCAACCAAGAGTATCTGCGCTCGTTACATGTTCGTTCTGCTAAAATGTTCGCACAGAAATTAGTGAACATACGAGAGAAATTGGGCTTTTATTTTCCTCAAAAAAATTAATTTCTGAATTCTGAGCAAATCCTTCGAATCCTACGTTATTCCGATGAATTTATTCCAGACTCAGTCGCTACTGTTTGATAAAATTAAAATGCGGGGCATTTCAAAACGACCGTATGCCAGAAAGCACATGAGAAACCTCGGAACGACACGCTGCGGTGCCGAAACCCTCGTAGTTGAGTCATGCGGCTGTCTATGATCGGCGAAGCACGCGCATCTGTAATTTTAGCTAAGACCTTGCTTTAAGGCACGATGATACCATACTAACAGCACAGGTACTAGCCAAAAGTTCATACACGCGTGTTTCGCCGACATTTTGCCGCTGCATGACGCAGCTGCGAGAGATTCGGCTCGTCAGTGGGTCCCCCAGTATCCCCCCTGTGTGTTTTCTGGTAGATAATTCAATTTATAAATTGTCGCTTTTTAATTTCCTAAAAAATTATCCACGAAGTTGGAGTAGATCAGTTTATTCAAGGTCTATAGGCTCAGACCAAGAATTTTATGCATGAATATTTGGGCCAAAATCCATCGGCCACGCCGGATAACTGAGTTATGTTCATTAACTGCCGACAGGCAGCTAGTAGTATACTTCAGGTTAAGGTGATACCATACTAACAGCACAGGTACTAGCCAAAAGCCCATACACACGTGTTTCGCCGATGTTTTGGGCTGATGGACTTTGACCCAAATATTCATGCATAAAATTCTCAGTTTGAGCTTAAGGACCTTGAATAAACTGATCTACTCCAGCTTCGTAGATAATTTCTAGGGAAATTAAAAAGCGATAAGACCTATGCTGTCAGAGTAGTGAGACATTGTATTCCAAAGAGCAGGGTACTGATTATCAAAATAGACTTTTTTGCTAATTAACAGGGCTGAGATTCGCAAGATTATGACTTTTATTTCTCCAAACGTCGTTCCGTGATGCACTTGAGGATGTTCGCTTATCGCGGAGGAGTGTGGCAGGAACCTACATCCGAAAATATCTCCATAAGGTCCTTGAGTGGTAATTGCGGTTAGAATAAAATTTCAATTTTCATTTTGGACTGTGCTACGCAGTAAATGTAAGCCCTCAGAAATGGTTGGATACCAGAACTATCTATGTGCACAATTTATGTAATGCTCTTGGAAAGGGGATTTTAGCTAGCTATCGTGTGTTCGACGAGAAACGTCTCTTTTCGAAGAAGTGAGACCAGAACATGTCCACTGAGTCGTTTGTTGTTCCTTGGCATGTTTATAATCGAGAACCGACAATCGAAAGCCAGGATGCTACTGCCAGTACATCCTGGGTTGCCTAGATAATCTTTTGTGTGTCCGTACGCATCCCAAAGCACGTCCACAAATGGAATAATTCAATATCAAATCAGAACATTCTACGGCATATTCCAAAATCTGGACCCGTGGGCATTTGCCTACTATCCACTTTTTGACTTATAATAGGTCAAAAACATTCAAGTGTATGCCTGGTATGAAATATTGGGATTATCTATTTTGGTTATAACAGTTCAACTAAAAACTGATCACAAATAAAGCAGCTTAGATTTGCTAAACTGGCTCGGATCAAGAGACTGGGTGGAGGAATTTATGCTTTTTCACATTCAAGTATAAGTATTTAGAAAAGCCGTTGGACACTTATAGCATACGTGGCACAGAAAAGACAAGAAAGGGCGTAATGGCCATTTCTGCTTTATTAGCCGTCATCATCCAGTCATACCGCGCCACAAATGTGATTCTCTTGAGACAGAAAAGTGGGTCCACAGCTCGATGGAAGTGTCAAACTGCATAACAAAAGATCCCAGGTTAGAATCTTAAGTAATCAACATTTGGGGCTGGGTATGACTAGCTAATGACATCTGGTAAGCCGGAAGTGGCCATCACGTTTCCCCTTGTCTTTGTCGGTACCATTTAATTTACTTCTACTACTGGTCGTTGTGTGACTGTTTGCAAGGGTTCTAGTTTGATCACCAAGTCAATATAGAACAAACACGTTCCGTAACCTGATCGGTGAGCGCTTATCTATCATAACTAATAAGATAGTCAGGAAGGTATAAACTGCATTCCTTAATTTTCTGCCTCTGTCCCCAGGCCGTCTTCAGGCACAAAAACTTCCGAAAGAGTCGGCTTTCGTGACCTATCTGATCAGTAATGCATGTCTGACGTTTGCGGCGGCATTTGTATGCCATTAATTATTTTGTATCTACCGCAATCTCTCTCATCTTCTAGTGGAATATCTATAACCAGCAGCCGCATGAGCAGCCCCGGAAAATTCTCCGTTTTTTCTTGATTAGTGAGCTCAAAATGATGCAAATTTCTCTGCAAATAAAGGGGTGTCCGTAATCCAGGGCACTGACAGCTACCTGGAATGGGCGGTTTTGCCGATGAGATAAACTTATGTATTCGTGTAGGGGCAGATTTTCTGGTTTTACCGTAGTAAACTGCCCCACAGAGTCCGCATGCAATTTGTACAAACGGAGCATATCTTTCTTTGAACAGTTAACTCTTTATTTGGACTGTACGAGCGAGGTGCATACTGTCGGGTGCTCTTCTCAGGTGAGTTTAACGAATCCATCTACATTCTCGCTGCAAGAAAACGCACCCCAGGTGGTCGGAACTACATCTTCCGACATATGAAAGTTCAGGCTGGTAGTTTGGTTCTGTTCAACACCCTGCAACGCCTGTGAACGTAGTTTGGGTTTGATGAAGCAGACTGCGAACAATAGCTGGCTGGTGAGAAACAGGGTGGTTGATCTTATAACACAGGCTAACTTTCGCGTGGGTTTACCAGCAATAAACTGGTGTACAATATTCCGTCAGTGTATTGCTGTATGACGACATAAAATTGCATTTTTGGTCGACTGACTTTTCGAGTGCAAACGCAAGGTTTGGGAATTCATGGTTAATGTCGACATAAATCCATCACAAAAATGTGTGTTCTAGGTAATCGAAGTCTCAAAAGGGCAGCCAAAATTACCGAAAAGCCCAATTCTTTGTCGATACTCCCTCTTCGCAGCTGCAAGCCGGCTCCCGTCAGACCAACCAATTACACCTTATGTCTGAACCAAATGGCTGGCGGACAGGATCATTATATGGGTGTCTGGGAGAGGTAAAAAAGAAAGAGCTCGAATCTGAGACCACGTGACCACGATACTTAATAAATCTCTTCACTATAAGCATCCTCTCATACACACCGGATTTGTGATGGTTACTAATTTCCCTTAACTAATGATCACACTTCACTAAGTACAGTAGGTGGGCTCACTCATGGAATTTCAACCGAAATTCCGAAATGCTTTCTTGTTTCGAAAAGATTAATTACGTAGGGTTGTAAAACTAATCATCATGCAACACAAATCTATAAAAATCCAGTCACCTCAGGGTGCCGGCTTTCGAACGAACCTCTTTTCGACTGCATGCAAAACTTTACTCTGCAAAAATGACCACTTAAGTAACATGAAATATTTCCAATGATTTTTGATGCCCTTGAAAATTCCACCGTCGTTCATGGAAAACATGCATAAAAATATTCATTCTTTTACTTATTCGGTAGAAAATCACGTTTTTTCTAATTCCATAATTGAAGGAAGAATAAAATTAGGTTTTAAAAAAATTTGCTAATTCCTGAATAATTTTGAACACAGCCTGCTGCTATACTTACATTCAGGGATTACGTGTGGAAAAGCTATACATTCCTCTACGGTATTAAGAGAGGACTATATGGGGTTCTTTATATGTTGCAGTGGATTTGAGTCGTATTGGTAACTTTACAAGCCAAAGTGGTAAATGCAGAGACATGATTTTTTAGGAACGGCCATTTCACGATGTTTAGAAATCTCACAATTAGAAACTCTTGAAATCAAATCATACCCCTCCATCGAGTATAAAATTGATAGAAGACGTAATTTTCTACCGAATAAATAGAAAAATGAATATTTTTATGCCTTTTTTCCACGAATTATAATCAAACTTTTAAGGGCATCAAAAAGCAATGAGAAAACTGCATGCTAGATGAGTAGTCTATTTTTGTTGAGTATAGTTCTAGTAGGAAATAAGTTCTTTCGAAAGAAGGCAGCCTGCGGCAACTGGATCATTATGGAATTATGGTGGACGGCGATTAGTTTTGAAACCGTACTTAATTAATCTTTTCGAAACGAGAACGCATTTCGAAATTTCGGCCGACATTTAATGAGTTAGCCCACCTACCGTAAACACTTAGAGCCCTTCGTTCCTCCTGTATGATGGCACTGGAAGCCTGAAAAAGCGCACACATCTTCTGCAGCATACGAAATGGGCCAAATTTTTAATTGAACGGAGACTACCTATGAAATTGCATGCTATGTCCGTCGTGGATTTTTTCTTGATCAAATTGAAACATCTACTTTTAAGTGCACAGACTGAACAACAGTAGGTGAGCTAATTCTTGAAATGGCAGCGGAAATTCTACCGAAAGAGCAGAAGAATGAATATTTTTGTTCATCTTTTTCATGAACTTTAATTGAATCTTTAAAAGCATCGAACATCAGTGAGAAAAATGCATACTACCTAAGTAGTCATTTTCTGCAGACTGCATTTTTTGCATGCAGGCGGAAATAACTTCATGTGGAAGCCAGCACCCTGCGGTAGCTGAACTATGATAAAATTATGCTTCACAAGGATTAGTTTTACAACCACACTTAATTAATTTTTTTCGAAACGAAAGCGCATTTCAGAATTTTGGTTGACATTTTACAAGCTAACCCACTTACTCTTATATTGACACTGAAGCCAGCAGAAGACCTCTCTAAAATCACCATGCATACCCTGGATAATTGACAAGGTTCGCCTTACTGGTGTTTACGCATTTTCGAAAGACCGACATTTTCCTGAGTTGTATAACACCCAAGGGAGCATTAAAGGCAAGTGACGTGGAACGTAACGCCTTCATCACCCGAACACGCCATACACTGGCAGGATAAGGTTGTTGAGTATATGGAAATTCGTTGCGACCAGTTTGGTGTGGGTTCTTGGAGTTATAATTAGGACTATACATACACACGCATACAAGAACATGTCCTGTCCCACGTAGATCCACCTACTCCAGATAATAAATATCCCTTTACGTTCAGGAGAGCTCATACCATTTTTCCCATCTGTTCAAGGAAGACGGTGACTTTTTCGAGGCTGCTTACGCAGACGACACGCGCACCGATTAGTGTGTCAAATTGCATGACAGTTAAAAAATGTCTTACAGTTAGAAAAAAGAGGCGGCAATCGATCCAAAACGGATGGCGGCATAAATTTGCAATGCTCAAGTATAAACGCCTTTAGGCAGGTCGCGATAGTTGACCCTTCTGAAGATTTTCTGTCTGATGACGATCTGGGGAACCATTACCCGTATTTCAGTTAATGAACGCACTTCCGCATACGTTTATACGTATATAAGCTTATGGTTGTGGGCGCTCACCGATCGTTCTTACGGTTGTGTATTACGGGCCCTCTCTCTCGAGCCCAACCAGCAGCCACACAGCGGCGCATGATATAGGCAGCAGGTTATTGCCGACAAAGACGAGGGAGACTGGAATGGCCATTTCTGGCTTATTAACCGTCGTCAGCCTGTCATATCCAGACCCGAAGCGTGGAACACCCGAGGCTCGAACTCGCGACCTGTTGGTTTAGAAGTCAACGACTCTACTCACCGGGCCACGAGCCCGTTGCCTTGTCGGTTTTCGATCGGGAATATACAGTGGTAGGGGGCGCTCACCGATCGTTCATACGGAACTCACTCGTTCCGTTGTGCTTTAAGGGCTCTCTCTCGAGCCCAACCAGCAGCCGCACAGCGGCGCATGATATAGGCAGCAGGTTATTGCCGACAAAGACAAGGGAGACTGGAAAGGCCATTTCTGGCTTATTAACCGTCGTCAGCCAGTCATACCCAAACTTGAAGCGTGGAACACCCGAGGCTCGAACTCGTGACCTGATAGTTAGAAGTCTACGCCTCTAGCCATTGGGCCACGAGCCCGTTGCCGTTCCGTACTATCAATCGGTGAGCGCCCCCTACCATTGTATATTCCTGATCGAAACCGACAGAGCAACGGACTCGTGGCCCGGTGGTTAGAGGCATGGACTTCGAACTACCAGGTCGCGAGTTCGAGCCTCGGGTGTTCCACACCTCGGGCTTGGGTATGGCTGGCTGACGACGGCTAATAAGCCAGAAATGGCCATTCCAGTCTCCCTTGTCTTTGTCGGTAATACCATTCTGCCTATATTTCCTGCGCCGCTGTGCGGCTGCTGGTTGGGCTCGAGAGAGAGTCCATAAGGCACAACGGAACGAGTGAGTTCCGTATGACCGATCGGTGAGCGCCCCCTAACATTATATATATATATATATATGTTGAAAAGAGGTAGGTTCTTTGGGACAAGAGGGTTTATTGCGTAAATTTTCGACGCTGGTTCCTCAGGTCGTCGTCAGACGCAAGCGGAAAGCAAATGTGAAAGCAAGAAACAGCTAACGTCAAGAGTGCACAAAAAATCGATACTTGCATGGCGTGTGCGCCGGTTGGCGGCCGTCGTGTGCAGTCTCCCTATCAGGCACTGCACACTAGGCTCGGATCAGATCTGATAGGGGCACTAGGTCAGGCAAGCACGCGGAAACGGGACCTAACGCTCACTGAAAAGATGGGAGATGGCTGCCGGGGGTCATGTGACCAACGTCGAACCCGGGAGGCTGAAAACTATCGACGCTGATTAGTCCGTCAACTGACGTCGATGAAGTCAACAGGCACCCTGTCTTGGCTACGTTTTTACTCGGCCCCGAAGAGAAAAGGCTACGCGAGACAGTGGCTTGTACCGCATCCCCAACATAGGTACCGGCCAAAAGCCCAGACACGCGTTTTGTCGACGTTTTCGCTATTGCATCAGGCAAGTGCGAGGGATTTTGTTTCCCAGAGGGTATCCCCAATGTTCCTTAAGGCAGTTCTTGGTATATGAATCCCACATAAAAATTAGCCTGACTGACCAATGACGGCCAATAGGCCATAAGTGGCCCTCCCTTGTATGTGTTGATTATGTCACCCTGCTTGCACACACACATATATATGGTAGAGAGACGCTCCCGGATCCTTTTTACGTAACTCATTCGCCCCGCTGTGCATTGGGGATTCTCTTTCGAGCCCAACCAGCAGCCGCATGGGATAGCTCCCTTTAACATTGTGCATTCCCGATCGCGATGGACAGGACGATAAGCCCCTGGCTCAGTGGTTAGGGGCGTTTGACTTCTAACTAACAGGTAGCGGGATCGAGCCCCAGTTACTCCACATTTCGGGGTTGGATATAATTGGCTGACGACTACCCATCTATTTCCATACATCAGAGGGGAGATGACGGAGTCTGAGGGGTAGAGTTATACAGAACTGTTTCGATGCAAATCAGATATTTATTTATATTTATATGGTAGATGGGATAACTGAGGGGATGTCATGGGTTTCGTAAGAAAATCTCAATAGCGCAAAATCCGCCCACACCGTGTTTTTGCAAACCCTAACTCAGTAAAAAAAACGATCGTTCCTTAAAAGACGGCATTTTTGTGCTTATATATTAGTTTTTGTTAGCACAAAACGAGTAATTTTTACTAAAAAACAGAATCTCATAGAACAGTAAATTGCTTACCACAAGGGTGCATAAGAAGGAGACAAATGAAAAAGGGAAACTATGAAAAATAACAATGAATACAAAAATCGGTACGTTAATGGCATCCTATTTGCATTTAACAAAACAGAGGGCCTCTTAGAGATAAAGGTAGTCAAGGTTTCCGATGGTGAATTGTTCAGCGTGATTATTTAACAAAAATCAAGCTTTTTTCACCGAAAGATTCTTCTTTATATTGTGCCACGTTTGTTTGTGAGAACGCAAGTCGATCGGAAATCGTGTGCAGAGAGGCTGATTGTTGTTTAAAAGTTAAAATACCAGTTGCGAATATTCCCATACCTCTTCATGCTAGTAGTGGAAGTATTATCAAGTAAGGTTATGCTATCCATTCGGCGTTGATAAATGTCGTTGTAACCGAAGGCATCCCTCAGAATATCGATGGGCAGCTTGCTGTCGATGGTGTACAGTAGATATACTAACTCACGGAAAGTTAACCGGAATTCCGAAATGCATTTTCGACTCAATAAGGTTACTTAAGATGGGTTGTAATAGCAACCATCTTGCAACACAATCCCAATGTAGTTCAGCTCCTTCGGTATGCTGGCTTTTGAATGATCTTCACTCAGATCGTTTGCAAAAACTACACTTTGTTAAAAAGGACTATTAGTTGGCATGAATTTTTCTCATTGGTTTCTGCAGCCTCTATAAATTCAAGTATATTTTATAGAAAATAAGCACAAAAATACCAATAAATCTACCAATTAAGTCTTCTTGAAATGTTGTACTTGTAGGAAGGGTCTAATTCGGTTTTAATGAAATTTTTCCATTCTCGAATAATTTTGCCTCCGACCTGCCATTATGCATGCATCCAGGATTTCCAGTCTACGAGTTATATATTTTCAGTGTACAGAAATTTATACATTTCTGTAGGTTATTAGGAGGAGACCATATGGAATTCACAAAATGTAATAGTGGGTTTGAGCTATGTCGTAAACTGTGCAAGCAATATTAGTAAATGCAGAAGCACGATATTTTATGAACGGGCATTTCACTGTTTTACAAAGCCTCATAATTAAAAACGTTCTTAAAGCCGAATAAAGTTCTTTTATTTAGTACAACATTTAAGGAGGATATAATTTTCTTTCAACTGAGTAGAAAAATAAATATTTTCATTCATGTCTTCCATAAAATGTATTTGCATTTACCAGAGCATCTAAAATCAATGAGAAAATATTCGTAAAATGTAAGCATTTATTTTAAGAGTGTAGTTTTACAAGCGGCTCTAAAGGCGTTCGTTTAAAAACTGGTGTTCTGAAGTAGCTAAATAATTTTGGTATTATGTTGCAGGGAGATTAATATAACAACCCCGGTTTAGTAATCTTTTCGTGTTGAAAATGAATTTCAGTCTCGGTTAAAATTTCGCGAGTTAATGAAACTACTGTTTTCAGTCAAACGCCAGGTTAACTGCTCTCTGAATTTAATAGCCGTCAGAACCGTCAGATGTCGACAGACCATTACGGCGGCCGTCAATGCAGTATACTCTCTTGGTTGTGTTTTCCGCAAATGACCATCTGGGTTGGCCTCACTAGCTCATCTAAAAAAGACCTCGTTGCGGAAGTAAATGCTATTCCAGTGTAAAAACCTGTAATTAATTTTGTTCTTAGCAAATATAAAACATTCTTTAGTATGTTTCCCGCCTGAAAACGGCTTTTTCCGGCTTTTTGCTAGGAGAATTCAATTTTTACCTCTCTTTCCTAACAGATAACATCAGCAGAAGTTCCCTGACCGTATAATGATTCACGCTGCCTAGTCCTGGACACGATTCTATAATTAATGATTCGTCATAGATTATTCTTACGAACACTGAAAATACTTCCTAAGGACCTAACTGACAACCGTTCCGCTGCTAATTTCCGTATCCGTTTGTAGTCGACTGCTGATAAAATCTATCTCAGAATCTTTGCCGCACGGCGTGACACGACAAGGTAATATTTTGTCACGGATCCTCCTCAGAATTATTGATGTTGTAAAACACCTACTGTCACACACGACTTTACTGAGTATTGTGGAAAAAAACGTCAAAAATTTGCAAACAAAATTTAAAGCTAAAACTGTCCTCTTTGAATGAAAAAAAATGCTGTTTTTCATGCCTGTTTCTAGCTGTTTTTCATGGAGGCAGAATCTCATTTTCTGACCCCAGAAGTCGCTGATTTCAAATTTTACATAGTTACGTTAACGTTCCTTTACATCACGGTTCGCAAAAACATTAGACATTTACCTGTATATTTGAATCGCGCTGAAAATTACGCACATGATGAGGTTGCATTTTGTCCGCGTCAGGCCCATTTTCATTTTATCAAACAGAGTTAAAATGAAATATTCTCTAGTAAAAATATTTATGGGCTTCAGGTCGGTTTAACAAACAAAAATAACGAGGCAACATCTACCACCTGCTACCCGCTAAAACTTTCATCACGACATTTCGTAACTTGAGCCACTCACTGTATGCAACCGAAAATAGATTACTGATAGAAGCAGGGGGACTGGTTTGATGGCTTCTGGCTTATATGTCGTCGTCATCCAGTTCTAGTCAAACCCAGCCTGAATCTAGATCCTACTTTTTTGTTCATCGTGCGTTGCCAGTTGATTGAACTGCAGGGTCACTGTCCTGTCGGAGGAGTCCCTATCGATCGCGTGGCGAATATGCTTGCTAGTGCCTAAACGACCGTCAGTAGGGCTCTAGAGTGAACCCCAAAGGCACAACAAGACGAGCGTGTTCTGCAAACTGATCAGAGAAGACACTTCTCCCTTTTCTCCACTTCTCATTTATAGGAATGTTGGGTACATTTTTGGTCGTTCGCCTTTTACGGATTACATTTCGACGTTGAGATTTTGTTACATATTTTGGGCCTAACTTTTCAGTTTGGCCT
The DNA here is from genome assembly GCA_902702965.1 of Spirometra erinaceieuropaei. Classification (NCBI taxonomy): domain Eukaryota; kingdom Metazoa; phylum Platyhelminthes; class Cestoda; order Diphyllobothriidea; family Diphyllobothriidae; genus Spirometra; species Spirometra erinaceieuropaei. The sequence continues at coordinate 216,957 of CACRXP010000360.1, read as the reverse complement.
TACTTGGATTAAACTTGTCTCCTCAATTCTCAGGCCCTTTATCGCAAACTGCGTTCAGAAAGTAAACCACTTTTTTGTAAATGCCTTGTACTGGCAAACACATCTCACGCCTCTGGAATTAATCGTCACTAATGTGCTACATAGAATTATTTGTTATACAGGCTTGCTTCTTCTGATATGATAGCAACAAATTCTGAGGTCATAATTTCCATCTCCAATTCTATTATGTACGTTTTGAATGTACAACTAATTTCACTCTAAACGCGTGCCATAGATTGTCCGACAAATTTTAAATAATTTAAATAACTGGCTGAAATTTTACCATGCAACGTTACAAAGAAGGATATATCCTAGTGAGCTGATAAAATCGACAGACTAGTCGCTTGAGCTCTTGGGTTTCTCACTTAGGTGTCTCCGAAGACTACCTGCCAAGCCGCTTTCCTTTTTATAATTTAGGCTAATTCTCCGCTTTTCTCATTGTCGTTGTAATTAGTCAATAGCAGCTCTTTTAGGCGATTCATGGTTTCCTTTAGTGGAAAACAAATAACCTAACTGCGGTATCTATAGACTATAGATATGACTGTGGAAACACCCAGCGGCGTGATCTTATTCGTCGTCCCTCGTGTTATTCTGTTCTTTACAAACAGTTTTTCAGACTGCGGACTGCCCGTCGGAAAATCAGGAAATTTATTTCATTTTTTTACTTGAAATTCCTCGCAACACCTAAGACAAAAAATCGCATCTTTGCATTCGTGCTCCTTAAAATAAAGATTTTTTTACATCTGACATAAACTTGACTGCAAATATTTTACGGGCCGCTTCAGGTCAACTTATCTCAAACATTGAATTTTCTAGACCCACCATGTGTGTTCATGGCCATCATCTATTATATTAGGTTTCCAGCGTGGTCGCTCATTTCGCAATGTAAACAACTTATGTATACGTTATAAGTATGGTTTTTTAATTCTTTAGATTTGAGGCATTAAGCATTACCTACTGAGGTTTCGCTTATTTGCATTGCGAAATCATCGTCGTGTTCATATTATATGTTTTTCCAGGTTCTACGAAGTTTACTTCCAAAATTGTTTGTAGACGCGACATCGCCTTTAACCAATCTAGATGACATAATAAACAGATGTGGCTTTGTAGGGCTCACAAAGGTGTTACCTCCAATAAAATATCAAAAACTGATCAAAGCACTCTCAATCAGGAGGGCTGGAGTGAAAAAGTAATTATATTTTTCGTTTTAAAAAATCGCTTCGAGGCATCATATGTCTGGGAACAAGGTCAAAAATGGGTCATTTACTTAATTGCCATCAAAACCTGTGAAATTTTTCATAAAGCGAGTCACCTAACTTACTGACAGATGAGACGACATATATTTTTGGAAAAGAAGCCAAATCACGAAATGTTATCCGGAATTCTGAAATAAGTTTTGACTGAAAAAGATTGCTTAAATTTGTAGTAATATTAACCACCGTGTGCGATAATTCATAAATATTTCAACTACTCTAGGATACCGGCTTTTAAATAAATTTCTTTCTGGTCGCCTGCAAAAACTAAACATGTAGAATAAATGTTTTCATTGATTTTCGGTGGCCTTATAAATTCAAATCCCTTTTGCAGAAAACATGCATAAAAATATTCATGCCCTTGCTCATTTGGTGAAAATTAAGTCTTTAAATTCTATTTTTGCATGAAGGGTATGATTTGGTTTTACAAATGTTTCAACATATGAGATATTTAAGACTTTGAAGCATTTGCTAACGTGGCTCGTGAAGTTTACAATATGGCTCAAATCCACGGCTAAATTTTAAAACCGCCTATATTCTACTCGTAGTACCGTGTAGAAATGTGTGGTTCTCCGTACACAAAAATATACAACCTGAAATCTGGAAGCCCTGAATGAATGTGTGACGAAAGGTCTGATTAAAATTTACTCGGACAGTGGAAAAGTTTTTAAAATCGAAGTAAATCATTATTTCATGCATAAACTTTGAAGGCGTAATATTCGATCAACAGGGTAAAATAATGATTATTTTTCTGCATTTATTATATCAGACATATATGAACTTATAAGGATATTGCAAAATTGTGCTACAGAGGTAATCATTTTTGCAGAGTGCTGCTTTTGCAACGGGCCGGAAAGAAAATCATTAAAAAGCCTTCATTCTGAAGTGAGATGTCATAAGAATATGCCCCACGGTGATGAATATTAAAAACTTACTTAATAAATATTTTCAAGTCGGAAAAGCAATTCGGGATATCGGTTGACATTTCGTGAGTTAGCACATATATCGCATTTTCCAGACTGTCTGCTTTAAAATGTTTAGAAGAGGCTTCTTTTTCGAGGGCTTGAAATCCAGATATTTTCTAAGTATGCGCACAGAAAGATGTTGGTGAATGTGATGACTTATGTATACATAGAAACCGTTCGAGGCGTTCTCGAATTCTGAATGATGATCGGCGTTTGCAAGCACCTTGAAAAAGCCCAAATTTATTTTCTCTAAGCACCCCAAAGTTGACCACACTTTTGTTAAAATGAAAAATATTTCCGCCGAAAAAAACACGATGCATTTTGTCTTTAAGATGAGAAGCCGTTTAAAAACCGGGAGCTTTTAAGAACACGTGTTAACGCCTTCCACGTCAAATTTTGTTTTCAAGGAAGTCCATTTTTTGCCCCTTTCAGAAATAAGACTACTATGTCATATGAATTTTACTTATTGATTTCCGATGCCCAAAAATCAAAATACATTTCATTTAAAACACGCATAAAACTAGTGATTTCTTTACTCCTTCAGTTGGAAATTACGTCTCCTTTAAATCTTATACTTGTTGGAAATGTATAATTTGGTTTTCAAATCTTTTCCAACTTCCGGATAATCTTGAACCCGACCTGCCGTTACAAAAGCCGCCATCCTGAAGTAACTGAATAACTATAGAATAATACTGCATGGCGATTAATTTTTAAACCCAACTTAAGTAATCTTTTTGGGCAGAGAATGCATTTTGTAATCTTGGTTAACGTTTCACGAGTTAGCACGCCTGCTCCAGCTATATGTAGGAAAACTACTGACAACAATAAGGATGACTGACATGTCTATCTGTGACTTCTGAATAGTTGTCAATCAGCCATACCCAACCACACGCATAAAGGTCAGTCTCTTTTATCTCTGCCAGTATTTTTTTCCTGCGTTATTGCGATTGTCCTGGGGGTTCGATCTAGAACCCCCAGGACAATAATTTCTCAAAACTTTGTCGCGAACTTCATTCCATCAGGAAGGTATTCTCAAATGGGTTTATAAGCACATCTATTTGGCCTTAATTTTGCAAGTGAAAAGCGGCTTGGAATTTTTAAAACAGGATACACTTCAGTTTGATGGAAATATGGGTTTCAGCGTTGGAGGACTTTATCGTACTGATCCAATTCCGATCCAGATCTGGGCAAAAGAAATGATTGACATATTTAGACGTTCCAAAAGCCCTCTAACCCTATGCAAGTAAAGGTGTCAGTAAAGTCTGTAAGCCAGAATGCAAGGCCTGCCAAAAAGGGTTCCCAGTGTGTTTAGATTGTTGGCAAAAGTAACGCAAAGACAACATTCGCATTGTACCTACCGCCTTTGCTCGTGCAAACTGCGCAATTTCCCGTGATCTCAACATATGACCGCAATCAGTTTGTCCGGAATTCCACTGCGATCTATGCCTCCGTACCGCTTTAAATCGTAAAACATCAGGCAGTTTTCCAAAGCATCTGCATGCCTTTATAACTAGAGGTTGAAGCAACGCAAGAAAAGATTCGAGGCAATTTGTTGCGTGGAAACTCAAATCAGCATGAAAACAAAAAACGGATAGTTGTGCGTTTTGGCACATTGACGTTCTGGAAAAGCGTGTAGCCTTTTCGTGCGTTCTCGAGAATAATGAGTTCTGATTTTAGCATAAAGGTCTTCCTGGCACTTACGAAAAAGCTGTTTCTGTCAAAAGGGATCCCTGCTTTGTAGAGGGTGAAATTTTTGCCCTTGTAAACTGCCCAAAACGTCCCACAGTATTAGCTTCTATCTTCGGAATTGTTTTGACTCCGCTGGGATTATTTTGATGAACTGATCATTATTTGACGAGGAAGTTAATTACTATGCGGTGAGCGCGCTTTTGTTTGAGAATGCACTTCGCTACTAGGTGTTTATTGCAGTCCAAGGCAAACCAAACAAATCTAATCCTTGTTGCAAATCCGGCTTCAGGGCTGTAATTTTGAGAGAAATAGGTTTGAACCTGCGTAGTTTGGGGTAATCATTATCAAAACATACAGTAGGTGTGTTAACTCATGGAATAAGGGTCAAAATTCCGAAATCCGCTTTCGACTCGAAATGGTTACTTAAGTAGGGTTGTAAGGCTTCCCATCGTGCGACACAATACTACAGTTACCTCTGGCTGCCTGCCGGCTACTTACGTACAGTTTTTTGGTTCCCCTTAAAGTTCATTTATATTTCATAGAAAACGTGCATAAAAATATTTATTTTTCTACATATTTGGTAGTAAATTACGCCTTTGTCCAATTTTATACTCGAAGGAAGGGTATTATTCGGTTTTGAAAAAGTTTCTAACTGCGATTTTATTAATACCGTGAAATGGCTGTTCATAAATCATCGTGTCTCTGCATTTACTAGTGATGCTTGTAAAGTTTACAATATGGCTGAAATTCACTACTAAATATAATAGACCCCATATAGTCTCCTCCTAACATCGCAGAGAAATTTCTGGCTTTCCGTACGCGGAAATATACAGCTTGTAGTTTGGAAACCCTGAATGCAAGTGTAACGGCAGGTTGGGTTCAAAATTATTCGGGAAATGTAAAAGTTCTTAAAAAACGGATTACACACCTGTTTCGAGTATGAGCTTGGATAAAGACGTTAGTTTCTTCTAAATAAGTAAGATAAGATATTCGTTTAAAAGCAGGCATCCAGAGGTAGCTGAATTGATATAGAATTGTGCTGCGAAATTATTGGTTTTAAAACTGTGCTTAGGTAATCTTTTCGAAACGAAAACGCATTTGGGAATTTAGGTTGGCGTGTCACGACTCGTCACATCTACTCTAAGAGTGATAGCGGATTTTGTTTCTTGTATTTTTGGGTCAGAAGTAATTAATCGGATACGGGGTGACATTTATTGCTAAGTATGTCGAAATTATCGATGTTAAGATACCTTTTTTTACTTCTATTCGCATGTCCTCCGTCGTTTCATAACAAAATCCCTAAACAGGAGAAATTCGTGCTGTTTGATTTTATTCAAGTCATTCTCAAAGGTCGGAAGGCAAATGTCTAAGCTTATTAGGAATGCCTACTTCTCCGTTATTGGCGAGGTTAAGAAGGTTAAGGATGCGGATTAGAGGGCAAAATATGACTGAAAATTTACTTGACCATGGTTAAGTCGGATTAATGCCATAATTGCATTTATTGGCACGAATGTGCCCTAACGTGAGTGTAGGATGCTACCATATACCACAGGGACTGGACTGTTTGAGTTATGAAAAAGGAGACACAATCACCGGGACAAAAGCAGTATTAGCCTGATGTTTCGGATTCCTACTCGAATCCATCATCAGAGACAAAAAAGTAGAAACGGGTGGTTGTTGCACAAGGGGCTGCGGTATTTATAGGATGCAGTAACCATGCTACCACATACCTATGAACATTCACGATGGCTTAGGTACGTCGGTCTCTTCACTGTCCAAAGTTGAATGCACAGCTGGCCTACGTCTACTTTCACCAGACACAACAGCACCAGTAAAGAACACAGATGATGCGTCCGGTTTCTGCGCAAACGACTAGGGGTTTAGTTTTTGGCGTAGTGGGATGTTGTGCGCTTAATCGAACTTATCTTTGTCGCATGGCGTGCTCATGAACTTTGAAACTAAAATACAACAGTTCAACCATAGGTTGGTTGTAACCTCCGTGATCGCATGCGGTCGCCGCAGCGATAAAAGTTTATGGGGGACCCAAATAACGACCGCAGCCATCGGACCTACATAGTTGGATGACATGGGCAAACCCCTAGAAATAGCAGAGTATCGCTAATTTTGATAAACTACCCTTCCTGCCTCAGGATAACAGTAATATGTAAGATAAACAGGGGTCTCAATCCTATAAAGCACCCGGTTGCAGGCAAAGCAGCGAAATACTGCCTCACTACCTTTCTGCTGGCCGCCTCAAAATACGTAAACAAAGCGCCTCCAGCCAGTTTTTGAAATGTAGGAGTCAAGACATTAGGGAAATAATTCACAAGGTCACAACATGTGGCGGCGGGGTGGCAACATGCTCGTACTCTGCCACCATTTCCGTTGTGGGCTAAGACATGTCCCCACCACTGTGTCACTTACGACAGGGGCGGCAGGGATCGCAATATGGCACAACGCCACTACAAGATGGTTTGGCCGTCGACGGTGTCCACTGTGCGCTACATAGCAAGGTGCAGCACTCACACGGTGACTGGCGCGTGCATTAGTTTATAGTGATGGCAGCCTTACACAGTATCTACCGCACTCGCTCCTCCCATTTCTCACCTGGACCCGGTGTCAAGACAGAGTCAAGAAGACCGGAGGCGGGGGGAGGAGGGCGCAGGTGACTGGCAGGGCAGAATCCGCACCTACAGCATACATACACTTGACCAGGATTTTTCCACAGAAGTCTGGCACTTATAATGAGGATCAGGTCGTGTGTGGCGTGCTTAGATAGGCTGTGTGGCTTTAATGGCCACTGCGTCCGCGCCCAGCACCGGTCGCCTTGACATTGAAGCAAGATGGGCGGGATAGGAGAGAGTGCGGTGGACATCACGGTCGGATCTTATTTCGTAGCCGCACCTGCAGCAGAAAATCTCCAGCTTCCTATCATATGGGATCGGTGGTAGTAGGCGGTTTAACACTAACCCCAACCCATAACCTTAGTTTATAAACCTTACCCCTCGCCCTGAACCCTAGCTTTAACTCCTAACCCTAACCCCTAGCACTAACCCATAATCTCCAACCCCAACCCTTAACCTTAGTCCCCAATTCTAACCTCTAACCCTAACTCTTAACAGGTGCGGCTGCGAAATAAGATCTTACTGACATGGTGAATGTTTGCCTCGTTACAAACTAGTACAGGCGCAAGTAACCGATACTATGTCCACTTTGGGGTCCACGACGGCAGTGTCGCTTGCGACGATCTGACCATCGAGCCGTTACTGCCCTTACGATCTACCAGTATTCATCATGTTAGGAAATTGGGTCAATTTTTGGCGTTGAAACTTGTACTCTCATTAATTTAGCAAACTGACGGCTCCGTTGTTCAGGAATTGCGGGTTTAGGAACCTGAACAGACTTACAGTCGGTCGTTCTTCCGCATCTCGGATTTCACCAATGTTTACTGGACTGGGTATAAAGGTTAACCGCTTTGCAGCGCAGACAATATAAAGGGTTTTTGTTTTTGCAGCCTCTTCGAGAGACTTATGCGTCGGCGACGAGGCGTGCAAGCATATTTCAATTGCAGTCTGTGTTGTGGAAGGTCAAAATGATTCCAACTCTTCTAATGACGTTGTAGGCCATCTACTGCTTCTGCGTGTAGGCACATTTGCACTTCCGGGACTTCACTAGAACCGGGGAAGCACGACAGTTTGATCGTCATTTCCGACTATGTCCACCGTGTGCTCCATTGCAAGGTGGGAGCAGGGACGGTGACTTGCGCGTGAATTAGTTTATAGTGATAGTAGACTTGCGCAGCATCTCCCGCACTCGCTCTCATCCCCACGTCCCACCTGGGCCCGGCGTCAAGACGGAGTCGAGAAGACCGGAGGCGGAGGAGGGCGCAGGTGGATGGGACGGTCGGACCCGCACCTCGGCGTTCCACTCCACAGTCCCTGGTCTACACAGCGAATTACCAGGTTTTTGACCAACAACGGCAGGAACAGCAACATAAACACCCCAAGAGGGGTCAGAAGGACGAGAACGATGACTGGGCAGTCATGCCCCCACCACCTGTATACGCAGCGGGAGCGCAAGCGCATCTACCGGCAGAGAACCAGGTGTCAGGGAAGTGCCAGCGCATTCCAGGCTGCAATTGCCATGGTTTACTGATACTGGCGTAGCACATGCTTACAGAACTTTTTGGCCTCATGTAAAATAACACATTCCCGTATAATTTGGAGTCAAGCATACCCTTAGGTCTGCTTTTGGGTATTTGAAACTGCATGCTTTTTATTTTGGAAAAACGCATTAATTCCTAGTTGTCACTAATAAAATATCACGTAGGACAAGTAAACGGTTGTAATGGATTTGGGATATGCTGAATGCTTCACATGGGATTTAATAAACATAAGGATGCGGTGCTACTTATATAAAAATTTTAGTCTTAAATAACCTAACAATTGCTGTCTCTTAAGCCCAAAGGTATTCTTTCTTTGAATACGAGCACTTAATGAGATATAATATGGTCGCCAATAAATATAATTGACGATGTTTTTATACACGTTCGCCATAAAATATCTGATTGTATTCGGACACCAAAAATCAAAGGCAAAATTTGTTGCCTACGTAATCATTTTCCAGCAAGAATGGTTTTGTACGACGTCGGAACAGAGTGTTATCAAACAGCGGCATCCCGACGTGACAGAAGTAATTTTTGATGTCCCTACCACCAAAGTAATACCTTCTGATCGAAAACACACTCCCGAATTTCCGATAGCGAGTCAGGAGATAAGCAACCTACTGTACTCCTTCTCTGAAACAAGACTTTTCCATTTGCACATTAGCGAACGCATCAAAACTCCAGACGCATACGCCCAACAGGGGAAGCAGTTAAGACCTCAGAGACACCTTTTGTCGAATTTGCGTGACATCTTTCCGTGACGTGAGACTCATCATTTTGCCCATGCGCTCTATGTGTCCAGGAGCGTAACGTCTGAGCCTGAATAAAGGTCTTCAAAATGGCCTTACAAGTAGCCAACTGGATATAAACAATTATTACTTTACCACACGCTTAGCGGAAGTATTAGCTAAAGGCTCGAATACGACTTCGCAGCTGTGTGGGGTTCGACCCATTAGTGAGCTAACCAGCTTACGCATGTGTTCCCTCAGTATAGGATCCCAGTTTTACTATCATCAAGAGAAATTTATGTTGCCCAAACCCAACGCGCCAGCATGAAGCGCAGTTTTCGGAACAGGCTCTTTGTGTTCAACCGGAAAGTTAAAATGAACTTCGCCAGCCCCTGTAAATTAACCGCGTGATATTCACTATCTACTAACATCAAGTCGGTAGCATAAAATGTTTGCGTGTTTTGGTAGTGTCCTAAAACACATAAACGCTTACCCCATTTTATGCAGCTGTGTGATGCAGCTGCCACGAATTCGGTGCAAGAGTCCCTTATGGCATCCTATCTCCTTCCCCATAATGGTCACACATGGAGACTTCATCCAAGCACTTTACTCCATGTTTGCGCGCCAATTTCTGAATGTAAGATGCTTATACCTTGACCAAGAAAACGCGTGTCTGAACTTTTGGTTACTAGCCGCGTGGGAACTTCGTAAGCCAATTAATGTTTTCATACTACGAAATACTGTTTGATGGATTATGGATATTAACCAGGCACCTTTTTGAACCTGGTGGGTTTCTTTAAAAAATATTTGTTTCGACTTTTTGGTCGAGACCTAAGGGCCTGTCCTTACGACCTTACTCTAAGTTTTTGCATGGTATGAACCGTGAACTTTTTCAGACGACCCAGTTCGCCTATTTTCATCGAAAAACACCACTCCGATCACAGGTCTTACAGTCACTGATTAGGGTATTTGAATTTTTGATTTGATGTCCAATAGTCCTACGGTATCCATCGTGTTTTCTCAAACAAATTCATTTATGCCACTTTTGTGCCAATACTGATACAGATTGTGTCCGAGAGTTTATATCGTTCGAAGCGTAATGCTTCGGCGGTAAGAGAGACTGCGATCTTGATCAACATCCAATGCTCTTTGCCTAACATTCAAATGTTTTCTATGTCCCACACAAGATATCCGGTGGGATCATTGAAACTTTTGGTCGCCAAGAGGATTTAGTATAAGGACGTGAGATGTACAATTTAGTTTTAAACACAAGGAATGACAGGTAATTGTAAAGGGTCATTAAACGAATACGCAGGTAGTGCTTTTAAACAAACCAACTGACTGCTCGACTATTTTGGATGTATCATGGAACTGAAAGTAAACCGTCAACCTAAATTCTGATATGGAAAATATGGCCACCATAAATTAAGTAACGAACTGCAGAATATCGCAGTTATTCTTGCAATCCGAATGTGATTCACCCAGATAAATTGAAATACAACGAAAGAGCGTCATAGATGTAAAAGGTTATTTGTATATCTCATGAGTTTCGCCGCCTCATTTGTCAATGTAGTTCGCCCTAGCATTTCAGTTCGCCGGAACTTTGTGAAATTATCAACGTTTTTTTCTCGGTCTGCTCCCATTTTGCGTTCTAAGAAAATATTATCAAAATTCGCTAACTTTTGCGGTTTAAAATATAACCCACATTTTGCAGATCACTATCAGACGCAAGTATGTTCACCGGACTAGATGCTGTTGAAGGGAAGTTGTATTATTTAACCAGAGAAGAATAATTATTGACGTTCGCATAATTTCGGGACATTTGAAAAGTTCCACGTCTCACTAATTACATTTGCAAAATTTGTGAGAAACCGCTTTCTAATACATAGGGTTTTCTAAACAATTTTTTGGCATAAGTTCCGCAAAGTTATGCGGAAATCTACTTTCCCCTGAATTCAGACAACTATCCCAGCTACCAACTGCTCCGGGCCACATATTTGCTTAAATGCCTGCTTTACTGCTAAAAAACGCCAATCAAAACGGGAAGGGTTTGTCAAAGTATCGACTGCTAGCTTGAAATATGATTTTTAATTTAGCGCAAACTAGGCAAAGCAGAATGTGAAAGAGCACGTCATTTCCAGAAAACCGTTGATTGTTTTGAATATCGGATTTATAAATTTATCCGACTTTTGCATTAAGAGGTGGTAACACCGCCAAGAATAATAGTTTGACGCATGAGTAGAGCAAAAGAACCCACTATTAAGCGACCACTTAACATTGGAACGCATAGTAGAGGCCTTTTGTGTGGTTTGGTATTTTGGCAACGGAGTGGTCAGAAACAATACTTCAACACTAATACGGCCAATTTATAGTGCATTTGCGATCGTGAGACAGAGCCTAAATGCAAGACGAAATAACGGAAAATGGTCCTCGGGCAATGAGAAAAGGGATTATGCTGATCTGTGGCCGAAAAATTACCAGCATCTTCCAGCAAAGTACATATGTGGGACAAAATTTGCAATTTTCCTATTAACTATAATTAAGGAAACGATCAGATACATGGGCAATCGTCGGCAAATTATCCCAGTAAAGCTTTGTAAATCACAGCTAGCCTCCATTGCGGACGTGCTGGTAATATGGAATGCTTGATACAACGGTCAGATTTTGAAGTCTTTTATATGAGCGATTTATAAAACTCGTTTTTTTCCAATCCAGCGAGGAGACAAAAATTCGAAGAAATCCAACGTCACTAAAAATTTCACTGCAATTTTGCGAAATAAATTTTTCCTTAATAACTGAGTAGACATGGTGTGCTGATAATTGTATCTGTTAGTTTAACCAACAATTCTCGGTCTTTAACCGACCAACAGACATATTCTGATAGCTAAACGTTCGTTCTGTGAAATCAGACAATAGAGACGCAGAAAACGTGCATTAAATTCTGTTGTGACACTTTCAGGGCATGCTTATTTCATGCTTAAATGCAATGGTTTAGCAAGTTTAATTTTTAAGGGTTGTTTTGCTTACACTGTATAATTTGCCGAGTTAGTTGCATGAATATGTTTCCTGTATTTTTGCAAATTGAGTTTATTCAGTAGCTATCAGTTTTTGAACCCTTGGTTTTCCCATTTTTCACAGAAACTTGACCTTTTTGACACAATACTTTTCCCAATACTTCGTTTGATATTAAATTTAACCTAAGGATGTTCGATATTTGCTAGGATTTTCGATCAATGATTTTGGTAGACTTTTAATTAATAATAGCGTTTAATTTATTTCCGAATATTTCATGAGTTAGGTCACTCATTATATACGGAGTAGAATACGGTTGGCCGCCATGAAACAAATCGTAACCCCTGCTGAAACTTTTGAAACGTTGAAGAATTTTTGGCAACGGTCGGCGTAAGGACCCAAAACAAACACGACCAGACAAAGGTGCCTGTCTTATGGGAGAGGCGGTAGTAGGCTTTTTAGGGGTGGGGCCTACGTATGCATGAAGGAATGGCAGAATAAGTATAGATAATTGGTAAATACGCTTTTTGGGTGGGAAGGTTTTATTGCATTGACATATAACAACAGAAATTAAGCAGAACAATTAAAAAAATAACTGCTAATTGTCTACAAAGATCGCTTCTCAAATCTTTGAGATGAGATCATTGTAGATAATGTACCAGACCGTCTATAACAGACGACCCATATCTGGACTATGAAGCATCAAATTGGAATAATCGTGTCGGACTAAAACCGACTTAAGTATATAGAGTAATCCTTGCATGCCACGAATTGCTTGGGGTCCTTCTCCAGATCATTACCGAACTTTTTTCTAAAATCGGGACGAAGAGTGTGGGTAACCCTTCCTTTGACACCCACATTAACCCTCTCCATTGGTCACAAGTTCAGTTGCCATGCAACTGTAGTGGTCTGCCAATAAACTACTGCAAAAACACATGTTTGTTGATTGACTTTTCGGTCGTAGCATGCGAGTTTTTGCAGAAAATATTAATTGAGACTGCGTCTTTGAGCAGTATGCAAATTCATCTCAGATCTTTGCTTGCCCGATGGCATGGCAGCTTTTCACTGGCTTTCTCAAGAAGTTTCTCTTAATTGAAGTTCTGACTGTGGGAAGGACGTTGCGCGTCGGTTTTAAATAGCTCTGCAATCATTATAAATTAGAAGACGTCCACTCGTCGAACTCGATGCCTTATTGCCTTCAGATATAAGACTACTGTTCGCAGGCATACGGAGGGTTCCCAATCTGAAACACAATTTTCTTGACTTCCGAATGCGTATTTTTGAGAAAGTAAAGGATTGACGCTTCTTGGAAAAAAGACTTTTCATGCTGGTCAAAAAATTAGCTGAGCGTGAACATGCTGATTACGTTTTGCAAGATGAAGTAATTAGTGAGGCTTTAAAAAAATCAGTGAACTCTCCCCGCAAATCAATATTTAAGATAGACGTAATTTACCAAAACATTTGGTCGACAGAAGCAAGCATGCGAGTTCTAGGAGGCATTCCAGGAAATTTTAACGCTAGAAGAGAAAGTTTATGGGCCCAATGTTTCGAATATCACTCAAACCCATCATCAGAGACAATTGCAGACATTGCCAGACCTACCACCCGCTGTCTTTCACGCCGTAGCGGCATGAACCGCATCCCTGGCTTCATCTGTGAGGAGACTAGTCCACCTACTCCCTCGTTAAAGGTCATATTTGATGCAGTAAGTTCTTGTCAGCCCCCACTTGAGTCACAATTTTCGTGATTTCACCACCGTTATCGATCATCGGCCTGACAATTACTCGGCAGTTTGACTCGCTGTCGCTGGAACTACCGGTTGTTCGCGTCTTCTTCCGAAGCTAATTACTTTTTCCAGTCAAATCTCGGTATGGACTGTGTGAGTGGGAAGTCATCTACCTTGTTAATCGACTGAGGACTGAAAAACCTTGACTCAAGCAGCCCACGCCTTATGCAATTTTTACCTCCTGCGAGAATTTCAGCTTCATAGAGTCCAAAGGAGTAGTTGATTCCTGTTGAATGAGCACCAACCTAAGACCTGACGAACTTTTTTCCACTGCTGTCGCATGTTCGGCCACCCGTGCCCAGGGTGATCTCAGCAGCCCCTATGCCTTCATTACCCCTATTCACGGTCGTCTCTGATGATAGATGCGAGGGAGAACCCGGAAGTTCGGGCCAAAAACTTCCTGTTCTAGCGACAATATCTCCCAAAAGGATCGGTGTATGAAGTTCCGAAGAAGGTGAACGCATAATCATCTAAACGTTCGTTGCATTAGCCTGAACTATCTTACTCACCGAATA